>JAODUH010058986.1:17500-32500 GCA_027564835.1 Typhlichthys subterraneus | reverse complement strand
AATAAATAAAAGAGGGTTAAAATCCAAATCTGGTGTAGAACACTTGGTTTATTTTGACTTTGTCCTTAAACCAGTGCCGGCCCTTCACAATACCTCACTTCCTGTTTATACAGGGTCGCTCTCACTTGGCTGTTACGCTGATGCACGGCCAGCCTCTGGCTCCTGTTTATGGCCTAAAGGACAACAGCAGTGGAGTTATATGATGAAGTGGTCGAGGCGTAAACTCAAGGCCAGTCAGTCGATGTGTTTTCTCTGAGGTGTGTGTGTGTGCGGTCCCTGAGTCTTGGCCTGGACAACAAAGTGTTTCCCTCATCATAGCAAGATAATATAGACATCTATATAGCCAGAAGAGTGATAGGAAGAGGGTGTATGGCTGTGTCTGGTAGCTTGTTGTGTCTCTAACCCAATATGTATGTGGATTCTGCTTCTCACTTTGACTGTTTTTGTGTGTGTAAAGCCTGCAGTTGAGATTTGTGTGTGTGTGTGTGTGTGTGTGTGTGGCGTTAACCACTCTGATTTATCCCTTCGTTCTCGGTTGCTGCTGTCTGGGGTCCTGAATGAGCTGTGCTAATGCACACAGGTCTTTATGTAATTGGAGTGTGTCTGTGAAACCCCTCGCCATATGGACCTCAGTAGCCCTGGACGTCTGTCTGTCTGTCCATCCATCAATTTATTTTAATTGCCCAGAGCTGGGACGCTATGCTGTGGCCATTTATCGAATGGATTCTCCATAGGTTAAATGCATTAATATGTGATTAGTCTGGGGGCCATAGTCCCTGGCCATGAGAACAGATACTGCTGAGCTAGGATCAAATCAGGTAGATCACCACCCCCACTGTCTAATCACCCACAACCCCAGCCCCCCACAAATCCTCATCCTTCCCACTATTTGTGCACCTACCGTACACCATTAGACTAATGCTAAACATTCATTGAATAAAGGGAATAATAAATAAAACATGCTTTTGCCATACTCCTAATTATCACGTCTGTAGTTATTAATATCACCTTTTTTATCAAATTCTTTTTAAATCAATTGGGAGGATGAGCTGTCTTGGAATATTGGAACACATGCTATTGGTTGTTTGAAATAAATGAGCAAATTCTACCAATACTCAGCAATTACTCAGTGACTGCGTGAAAAACTGTAAGTGTAATGTGAATGTCAGGTGAGTTATATAATCGCTTGGCCATGGCTGTGTTTTACACATTTTATGGTTGTTCGGAATACTCCATCTCTGGCTTTCTACCCCTCAAGCCCTCCCTCCCTCTTTTAGTCTTTACCAGCGGCCACCCTGCTACTAGGGCTTTTAGTTGCTAAGGAGGCAAATTCCATTAGCGAAGAAAAGGGTCTAGTGGGTGAAGTTATTACTGCAGCCAAGTGTGAGATTAATTAACTGCGAGGCAGTTAAGAATGTGGGGCCAACAACATATTTGTGAATTGTGTGTGTGTGTGTGTGTGTGTGTGTGTGTGTTGGAGGGGGGAGGGGCATAGTGGTTTGAGGGGTATGTTAGTGATTTGTAGATCATGCACCACTCTGAAACAGATTGACGTGATTAATCTCACGTAGACATTTTTTGGGGATACGGCACAAGGCAACAAAATGGCCATAAATAATAATAATCCCTCGCACTCCCATGCGCTGAGTTAATGACGCCGAATAACAAATAAACACATTCATCTGCAGCTGCCCTTGTCTCACCTACATTTATAAATAAATATATACACCCTTTCAGTAATTAATCCACAGCTGTTTCTCATCATACACCATTACATGGGAACTAAAATGGTGGACAGATAGCGTAGTATCTGCCAAGGTGTCGGAAATCTAACATGATAGTGTGGAACGGGACTGTTTTGTGAGATCACATACGGTTAACACACGGTTCTCAGGCTTTTTGGAACTGTTACAGCCCCCTAATGCGTTCAACGTCTTTATGTCACATTGCTTTTAATAGCGTAACATGACAGTTTAGAAAATATGATATATGGTATATGGTATTGTGAGGGCCGTTGGCTCTGCTGATCGTGAGAAAGGCGGTGAGAGAGAGAGAGAGAGAGAGAGAGAGAGAGAGAGAGAGATGGAGGAGCATGGGATGGCATAGAGGATGTGTGGGGGAGTGAGAAAAGACAGGCCAGGCGACTATAATAGCCTGGCCTTTTGTTGAACGGGCATCAGGTGTGTGAGAGGCTTTGCACGCACCTATGCCATTGTCTCCGGTTCCTGTTTGCATTTGTGATGCTCTGCATTGCAGATTGAGATTAGAAGGTTAATGGCTTTACATAAAACACCACTCCCTACATCGCTGGTGTGTGCACGAGCGCTCATTGTCATTGTGTAGTGTCTTCCACTCAAACGTGACCCATGCACTGTATAAATCCAATGTGTGTGTGTTTGTGCGTGCGTGTGTGTCTCGGCGATGCAGGGCGACAATACCTTGACCCGGCTGGCTGCATTCCTAACTAACCTCTCTTATTTTGCGTGTGCCTTTGACCTGCATGTATAATGAGCACACAGCCAGGTAAACTGCAACAAGCTCACAGGCCTGCCTTAATGAGCCCACATGAGAAATGACTGTGGAGAACGCCCCCCCCCTCTCCCCGAAAACCACCTGAGGGGGCTCGCACATCACCTGGACCTCCTTATCCTTTCCCTTTGAAAAGAGGAGAGAAAGAGGGGGGGGGGGGTGTAATTACTCATATATTAAAACTCCCACATTTTTTTTCTACCTTTCATTTCCCCCAGAATTCTCTTCCCTCCCTCACAGGTAAACGAGGGCATACCTAGGAAATTAACATGACTGACGGTGATAATTGACTCGATAATTATTCCTCCGCGTCTTCATAAATCAACGCCATGCAGTTCGCTGGCTGGTGTAAATGATGGTTGTTCCACCGATCAGCCAAATTAACAGGGTAGTCCCCGGATTCTTATTTTGGTGCTGTTTTTGTTTACCCCTCTCCGTGGAAGTTTCCGCGGAGACGCAGAAAAGAAGCGAGGGCAAACCTCAGGGACGTTTGGTCCTCTGCACCGCCGTGTATTTTCGACTGCTATAAAGTAATTGAAAGCCACTGGCATGTGGAAAATGTGGACCGCATCAGGGTTTTGCTTCAGACACATGGACAGCTGGTCTGTATTGAAGGAGAGGAAGCCATCTTTAATTAGATTCAACGCAACCATTGCATGGTCGACATCTACTGCTGGGCAACTGTAGATGACTGGTGTATACATGACCAGACGACCTGTGAGAGAGAGAGAGAGAGCGAGAGAGAGAGAGAGAGAGAGAGAGAGAGAGAGAGAGATTCAATAGCTATAGAAACTGAATGGCTTCTAAGCCCCTCTCTTGCAGTGCGCTACCATTCAAAAAGCCACTTTCATACCCCGTTCCAGCACTTTCTGGACTAAACCCTTTGTGTGTGCGTGTTTGTGTATGTGTGTGTGTGTGTGCATGTGTGTGTGTGTGCGTGTGCGCACGAGTCCGTGCATGCACATACATGTGTGTACAATATAAAGAAGTCTTTGAAATATGGTCTCTTTGTCTGTGTGCGTGTATGTTTGTATTGTAGTTTTATGACATGCTTTCAATTATTGTAGTGCCATTATTGTGTAAATAGGGCTCGTAAATACATTATGCACTTATGTCAAAGCGTTCAAGTTTCATGTCTTTGTGTTGTGATTAGGGCGTGTTTGTTGTGTAGGTTGCTGTTGACACACAGTTGAAAGCATGAAAACCTATTATTACAGCAGTGAGGTCACTCCTCCCAATGCACACACACAGTAACGAAGACCCTGCTGAAACACACGCGCACGCACACACACAATCACACACACGAACACGCGCACACGCACATTCTCGTTCACACACCTCCTCCTTGTGACAACAAGCTATTACTATTGAAATGATCACACATCTCCCCAAGGTGACTGGTGGCTGGCGAACACATTTTCCTTTATTTGGTGAGGGAGACGCACTGCTGTCTGCGAGCAGCCCGGTAAGAGGCTGCTCTCCCTCTCTGTGGACGTGTTTGGCACAGCAGACAGGACAGATATGGAGATAGGAGAATGGGCAGAATGGAGGGAACGAAAGCAGCAGAGAGAGAATATGAGAGAGAGAGAGAGAGAGAGAGAGAGAGAGAGAGAGAGTACATATCCACATACATAACAGAAGAGGAATGGAAGACAGGTCCCTGGTAGCGCTAAGCCCTCCTCGCCCATACACCGTGTCTGAAGGCCACTGCATGAATGGAGTGGGGAGGCTGTAGGGAATGCGAGAGGAACCTTTTCTCCTGCCCATCCTGTCCTCTCCTCTACTGGCATTATTCTCCTCTGTGTTCTCCCCACCATCTTGCACCCCTCCCCTTATCTCACTCTTCTCCCTCTCGCTTTTCAGTCCCGCACCACACTGCCTATTGTGTTTCCTGTTGCTTTGTCTCCGTTTGGTAAATCTCTTTTATTTCCACCCTCCCTCTCACCCTCATTCGGGACTCCCGTTCCCTTCCATTATTGCTGTCTCGCTTCAGAGGGAACTTGCAAACAGTGCTGTTACCAGCGGGAGCGGCGTCAACAATTTTTTCTTCTTTTCAATCACTGCAGCCACACCCAAAGGAGCTGGGAGCATGCTTACTTTCTTTATACCTCTCTCTCTCTCTCTCTCTCTCTCTCTCTCTCTCTCTCTCTCTCTCTGTCTCTCTCGCTCTCTCTCGCTCACTCAGTCACACTATTTAGACCACAGATTCTGGGTGCTAATAGATTATTGGAAGATGCAGCGAAGCATTGGCACAGATGCTCCCAATTGTTGTAGCAACAACGTGGCATTCGCATTCTGTGTCCTTTGTCCGAGGATGATGCAATAGCATCATTTAATTTGACCGTATTTACATTCCAATTTACATTTCCTGACATGCAACCAACCGTGCCTTCCAGGTGAATGTCTCCCTCAAGGTCACCTCAACAGGTCGATGAAAACGTTTATTCATTTAGAAATCGGGCCACAGGCTTGTCTGGTCTAAGCCTAGGTCTCTTTTAACCTCTAAGCCATTATTATGATCAGCAGGTCTTGACAGTGTCTCTTGGGGTCTCTGAAAGGTGACGTCACAACATAGGCTGCCAAACCCTTGCTGGTAGTTGACATGGTAAATATGTGTGGGAAGAGGTTAACACGTTCTGACTCATTATTTGCCCACAATCACATAGATTGACAGAGGCACCATGCAAATCCACACAAACACACATAATTAACATAATTAAACCAAAATGCTGACATATTTCTTCTTTACCCCTTTCCTAAACTGAATCATTTCTAAGGTTAGCTTAATAATACATATCTCCGATCAGTTATACACTGGGCAGGATTCTAACAGTCTCACTCTCAGTTAAAGTAGGTGGATTCAAATATGCATAACCTACTTTTACTCTTTAAAAAAAAGACTATGAATATCAATGAGACTGACTGCTACCCTGCCAAATTGCTTTGGTATTTAACCTTAACCCAAATACACATGAGCTATTTGTGTTTTTATATCCCTGAATGTACAGTATAGCTGTGTTTGTTAATTACTGTAGTAGTGTAATCACCTTCATGTACAACTATATTGTAAAGATAGTAGAGTATATTCATGTGTATGTGTGTGTGTGTGTGTGAGTGTGTGAGTGTCGTCTTTTAATTTGAATCTTCAGGGCTGAGGTAGTAGCTAAAGAGCTATGTCATGGCTGCTGTCTCTCCTCTCTGTCTGCCATACCCTCCTCTAGCCATATAAACAGCTACAGTACAGGCTATCACGGCTGCTAACTGCTGTCTGATCATTAGCCACATCCACAGAGAAGTCATCAGTGCGGCCCGCAGGTTTGACCAGACTGAGCAACAAATCAAAGCCTATCACAGTGCCTGTAATCAAGTAACTGGTTTGCCTCCCCCTGTCCTCTATCTGAAGGCACACATACTATATTATAACTGCAGCAAGAAAACAGACAGACGTTGATAAATGATAGATGTAGATGCAAGAAAAATAAATAAATATATTGTGAGCAAACAGCTATATGAAGCTGTGTTTTTGAATCTGTGTACGTACCTGCGTGCACCCGATGTTTATTAGCCGTGACATTGTTTGCTAGTTTGTCGCATTCTATTCTTCTAGCAATTGCACCTGAATGCGTGTATACACACGCATTTACAATGTGCCTGCGCGCTGCTATAATTCTGGCAGCAGAGCAGTGAATCAATTGCAGCTTGTAGAGGTTGCACTTGTAGTTGGTTGTGTTTTAAATATGAATCATATTATAGCTATTGTTACCCCAGGGAACGTAAGGGGAGACAGAACGAAATCCACAGCTGTCAACAGCTGACACACAACACACAAACATGCAAAGACATTCACATAATTAAATTACGTTTCACTCCCTTTTCTTAACCTGGCACACATACAGTAACTAAATGACATGCACGCACATGCACACACACACACACACACACACACGCACACGCATGCACGCACAGACACACACACACCCGTGCAGAGATATTTGTATTTCCATATGCAGTTTCTTGGGGCAAGGGCAAACCTGTTCCTCATTCGCACGCTTGCATTTTCCTATGGCAGCCAACTGAGTCACTCGCCAGGAAATCAGATGACGGCACTGAGGCAACTCACGCCGGGGGTGACACACACACACACACACACGCACACACACACACACACACACACCGCACACACACAAGATACACAGACTTTGATTCAGCAACATAATTGATGATTAGAGCTAATGCTACACTAAATCATTGTTTACATTTGCCTTCTTGGGTTGAATCTAATTGCGGTAAACAATAACCCCCTACTCAATAATACACACCTGGGAAACACAGGAGAGAATGATAGTGTGAGAGAACAGTGGACCATCTCCAAGAAGGGAAGGAAATTACAAATTGCTCCATTTACTGTAATAGTTGAAGCAAGGTTTTCCATGTTGACTTGAATAGCTTAACATTATAGCATGAAATTTTAATAGAGTGTAGTAGTGCAGATATGTGACCATAAACTCTACGTAATCATAGCTGGCACGCAATAAACAATCAGTAGGCTACTTTCATTGCTTAACTTAAGTTATGCGGATATGTTGAAGAACCCCATGTTCTAGATTAAATGTTCAGGGTGGGGTTGAATCATATGGAGTTATTGAATTGCACGTATCAAAGACATGCTGTTACTGTATTTACAGTACGGTGATGTAAAGATGAACGGTCGTGGTCTTAGATTCTGGCCAATTCTGTCTCACACGCTGATGCCTCATTGTAAGGCCTACATTACATTAAAGGAAGGTTTTGCTGAATCTAAAACCTTCAAGGGTGACGTCTGAAAAAGGCTGAGAACAGTGTCGGTCACATTATGTGTCAGCATTTCTGCAACACACACACACTAGTGCAGACAGTATATCAGCAATCAGCTTACAGTAGGCAAAGGCCATGGAGATGCGTAACAGAATACAGCATGTTCTAATAGGCAAACATTCACAATGTCCACATTCCTTTTCAGCATTCTCATGGTTTGTGAGAGATTGCCAGGTACCGTAACTACAAAGGTGCGAGTTCAAAGGCGGGCGAGACATACCAGAGGTGTGTAATTTAAACCACCAAGTCACTGAGCTGTAAATGAAATTGCATGTCTGAGACAGTGCACCATGCTGTTACTGCACTTTTACATTGTGCCAACATTCATTTACAAGTGCCCTAGAAGCAAAGTGTGCTGATTAGCTGAAGTGCGTGAGTACGTTGCAGGGGGCAATGCACTCTTTCATTCAAGATATTCTTACAGTCCTCCACGAACTGAAGCAGTCCAAGGAATTACTTGGTGGAAATCTATATGTTGCTTGGGAGAGCAAGGACTTCATGATTCGGCGGTTTGTGTGTGTGTGTGAGAGAGAGAGTGTCTTGTCTACCGGGGACCTTGGGCCTGGACTTATTCAATAGAGGCAGAATAAAGACCTATTCAGTGAACCTACAGGACAATGCACAGAGAAGGGAATGTTGGATATCCTGGGGGGTTGGATGTTTGGTGGTTAACTAGGCCTCTTATTCAGGGCTAGAAAGGAGATCACACACACAAGAGTGGGGCAGGGAAAGGAAGATTATGTAAATATCTGTCAGTCTGCCTTTAAATTCACATTATTAACAATGTAAGTGATGCTCCTAATGCACAAACATGCAAGCGCATGTATGTGACTTTACCAATGTACAGTAGCACACCCTGCCATGGTAACGCGCTGGAAAACATGTCAAACGCAAGATTGACAGTTTCCTGGTGTATGTGTCGCACACAAATGCCGACTAATGCACTCACTTACACACACGCGCTCGCGCTGACACATCCAGACGTCAAACACGTGCGCACACGCGGTTATAGAAACACCTGGTTAGGTAGACAGCTGGCCTGTGGGCTACCTGTTCGTCAGATCCTCTGCTTTGTAATTAGGAGCTTTAGCGAACCACCGGGAATTGGGGAGAGGGGGGAGGGGGGGGGGGGGGGGGGGGTTTGCGGGGTAGATCGAGCAATGAGCGAGAGCGGGACAAAGGAGAACCAATTCCCCTGGCTGTACAGTGACTAATGCAGACTTCATCAGTCTTGAAAGAGGCGTTTTAACACACACACACACACACACACACACACACACCTAGGCTACTCAATGACCACCAAAAGAACATTGTGCTCAAATCACTGCTTAGGAAACAGCAGGCGAATCTCACAATCCCTGCCTCGCTGCGATCAGATGCCTCCTCCCGTCTGCACAACTCCCTCGACTGTGCGCTCCGCTCCCCCCACCCCCCCCCCGCCAAAAGACCCTCAGAAGGAGCAGCGCTGTGTGTTTATTTATCTCAAAGTTACAGCAGTGTCTGTTAAGGGCCGCTTTTCTCAAATATGCAGAAATAGCGAGAGCTTGGTGGCGGCGAGGGGCAGCGTCATGCAGGCAGACAATATACTGCATGCTGCTACAACCCAAACACTGCGTGGCCCCATGGAACCATTTTGGCTAGGGGACAAGAAGAAAACATCGGGCGAGCTCGGGGGCTTAAGACTTCTGTTCATTAGTTTGGAGACACGGAAAGAGCAGAAAGCAGTAAGTGAAAGAGAACAGATGAGATTAAACAAGGAAGGGAGTGCGAGAGTTACAGAGAGAGAGAGAGAGAGTTCCATTAGTGAGCCATTGACAGCGTAACCCTGTTAGCATACATACGACAGGCCGCCCGTGTGACAGCCTTTGTGAGATGACTGACAGTGAGTAGTCCTGTGTGTGTGTGCTTGTGGATGGAGAGAAGGGGGTCTGTCACAGAAGGCTACTTGGAGGGAGAAATTCCTCGGAGGATTCACCTCCTTGGCCCGTTCATGTCGCTGCTACCAATTACCGCAAATCTGTGTCTGTGTGTGTGTGTGTGTGTGTGTGTGTGTGTGTTGGACGGGAGGTCTGTCTACAAAATGGAGGGGACTCTTCCTAATCATCACCCTCTGGCCTGGCACAAAGGCAAACAGACTGCCTACATGATTTGAATTTGAATAGCACATCTCCTCCTGCTCTCATTCTCTCTCTTCCTCTTTCTGAGCCTCAAGCGCACGAAGGCTTGACAAAGACGAGGGCCAACAATGGCAGTCCACAAAGCGGTCGGACTAATAGCGCTAATAAGTTGAGCGCATGGCTCTTCAACCTCAGTGTTGACACATTTTGCCTGTTTCTGTGGCTAAACATGGGCTCAAGTGTTTGGCAACAAGATGGCATATTCTGTTAATGGAGTGGCTAGTACCCCAAACTGGGTTTCCATGCGCTGGGTCCTTGTGACACAACAATAACTATACTCTGCAAAGAGGTGGGGCGAAGATAATTAACTGGTGAAAAAGCTTGAAGGGAAGGATTCGGGGAAGAAGTTTGTGGTTTTGTACTTGCTGAAAACAAAATCCTGCTGTCATCATGTTTCATTAATACTGTAGTTAGTGTTTTCAAGAGAGGAAGCCATTTTGGGTTGAAGTTATTAAAGGTAATTGAGCTAACAGGAAACTGTCTCGACATCTACTGCCAATATTTTAAGTTGGCGCTTTCCTCCCAGCAATGCCGTGTATCTGTAGCTTCAAAGCTGCTTGGTAAGATACATTTGAGCCATTAGCGTTTATTTCTGTTATCATGTGGCTAATGCTGTGGGGGTTGTGCCAACAAACAGCAGCGAGTTGAGCTCAGAATCATTCATGGTGACTTCCAGGCTAAACCCCTCACCTGTCCGCTCCTCCTGACCTGAGCACTAAGCCCTGTGAATGAGTCCACATTCTTCTCCATCAATAATTGTCTTTATTTTTGCCCCTTCCCCTTTGCCCCCACCCAATTAACTCTATTCCACCTTCTTTTTTTCTAAAGGAGTCTGGTTATTTGAACAAAGACATATCTTAAGAGGCTTGTAGTCTGCCTCTGGGCGCACTATGTGTGTGTGTGTGTGTGTGAGCATGCGTGTGTGTGTGTGTGTGCGTGCGTGTGCGCGTGTGTGTGTGCGTGCGTGTGTATGTGTGCGTGTGTGTGTCAGAGAGCCACAGGGACAAATGTTTGAGTGGCCTTCCCTGTTATTAGGCATGCCCTGTCATTACAGGATTAGACTTTAGGGGTTGGCCGTGTGTGTGTTTGTGTGTGTGTGTGTGTGTGTGTAGGGGAGGGGAGGGGGGTCTGGTGACTTAGAGAATCACTCCATGCCTGTTTGTATTTCAGCTATTTTTTCTCAGAGACTTAGAATATGCAGTCAAGTGACTTATTTTCCTGTCAGTATTCTTTACACTCTCCCCTTGAATGTTGCCATAAGCCCAGGTGTTTTTGACCTCCATTACAAACAGTACTTTACTGAAGCAATCACCAGGTTAGTCAAACAGTGAGTCACTTATTGAGTAGTTTTGGTAAACAATTCAAGGTATAGAAGCGCTCACCTGTATAGAGGCATATCCATCACAAGACAACAGGACTCTAAACCCTGGTCAACTATTGCCTGATGTGCAGGGATGAACAAGTGGAGCAGGGTTGTAGAGGTAGGGCAAGAAAGGGAAAAGGGTCACTGGATTCATTTTGACAAAGAGATGGATTGCTCTTGTTCTCCATAAATAATCTCAATCAAATAAGTGTGTGTGTGTGTGGGTGTATATCCGTGTGTTTTGCATGTCTGTTGGGCTGGCATCTACAACCAAAACTTGTTTCACATCCTCTGTTTGTCCATCCTAATCTTTGCTGTCTCTATGTCGATCTCTTCTTTTCTCAGATCAGGCGTGAGATAAAAGATATAGAGTAAAGCGGTGGAGAAGATCATTTTTGCAGAAAGAGCAAAGGTCTTAGTCACACAGGATTTTATTTCTCCCTGGACTGGTCCTTCTGGTTTGCTGTTTTCTGCACCAGGCCCATTAGGAAAGCTGCCAGTGTGGTTTTGGAAGCTTTGAGTGGGATTGTTTACTTAAAATAATGCCATTATTTTATTCTGCTCTCCCATCTGGATTGCCAATAGCACACAACTCCGTAAATCAGTATATTTGCCAAGCACATTTGCAAGTACAGTGTTTTTTTTTATTTTCAATCTTATATGGTGTTCTACAGTTTTTGTACATGTAATGAAAGGTTCGAGACACACCTGATTAAATAAAATGTTTTGGCTATTAGTCCACAAAATTGATTGTACAGAAACGTACTACTTTGTGGTGGTGTCAGGAATGGAGTATTTTGAAGCATGAATCACATAGCTTCATACAGACTGCAGTCAACCTACAGTAAATCTCATTAGGTGATATTAAGATGGAATTTTACAATTAGTTTACTTTGCATAATTCTTCTAGGGTCTGGGGTTTCTGTGAGGCGATGAAAAGCAAAGAACATATGATTCTTCTCATTAACATTATTTTTATGGTCTCTATTGTAATTGAGTGTAACTGCACCCTGAATATTGTTTTTTTTAGCTGAAAAGTAAATAATAGGACTGCACTGTGATGAGACAAATAAATGCTGGTGTTAATATTGACAACATTCTCGTTTTTCCAAAAATTTGAATTTTATGGTCTGAAAATGGCTCTACAGTACAGTTTGCTCATCAAAATAAATGTATGTTTATTGGGGGCCCCTCTCAGCCCCTCCCCTCACTCAGCTCCTCGATTACATGTTTTAATTTTTTCTAAGTTGTGCAGTGGGTGGAGTCAGACTCATGAGCTGGGGTGCAAGAGTTACACGTTAATGCTACATGTGTATACTACAAAATAGCAAACAACAAATGAGAAACATATGTTAGGTCCAAACACATTCATGCTCAGAGGCAGGGAGTGACCAGGTTAGCTATAGGGGTTATCCACAGCTTTTTTCTGGTCTATTCATGATTAGCTCTTCATTGCGAGCACAATTCAGGTCTTCACACAAAAATGTGTCACAGACACGCACACGCACAGGTCTCTGAGAGAGAAACAAAACAGAGGCGTGTGGATGGACAGAAAGGCTTAGTGCTGCGTGCATACTCTTGAATGTTCCACTGGCAAATCACTGAGGCCGTGCAGGTGCATTTGTGTGCGTGTGGAGTTTGCATACGGAAGCCTATGTTTTCTTTCTAATGTCATGCGATCTCCTTTCCCATTTATTACTGTAAGTCTGTGTATCCCTCAACCTAATTTCTTCTCCCTACCTTTAGTTTTCCATCTCCCCCGCCCCCCTTCTCTCTCTCTCTCTCTCTCTCTCTCTCTCTCTGTGTGTGCTGACACATGCTGTCATTTTCAGTGAGGTCAGCTTTAATGACAAACTGCCAGTACACAACACCCAGTCATAATAATAAACAGCATATGGGTTGGGGTGTATCATTTGCTACAGTACACCATCCACCTACCTGTGTGGTAACCTGGAACACAGCTGCCAAATCACAGGCTGTCATGCCATAAGTCAGGGGAAGTCCCGCAGCTAGCTAGCGCACACTGAGATGAGCACATCGGCCCTGTCCACACAGGCCACAAATGTGGATCACCACTGCGGCTTCAGAAAGACTCAAGTGCTGTGCTCATGCACGAGGAACCCAATCTGGAAACAAAAGGGTTGGTGAATGTCAAAGGTTATGAGCTGGGTTTGACCCTGTATCACCGCAAGCGCAATAAATTATCACCGCTAAGGGTGAGCCACCCAGACAGAGACAGACAGACAGGCAGGCAACAAGACACACAGAGACGCTTGCTGAAGCGGAAACAGGCTTCCAAATTAGCTTCTGGAACATTCCACCTGAGCCAAAGAATTCAGGCCAAAGCCATTTGGAAAAGGGGTTCAAGTAGCTCTCTCTCTCTGGAGTTCTTCTCAATGTGACATTTTCCACTATGAGTAAAGGACATGAGGGTACATATGTCCAAGACACCATCACTTGAAGTGCGTGGGGCGGTGGAATCCAATGGGAATTCCCAGCTGTAGAGACACACAGGCAGTACACAGCTAGGCAGAGGGCTTTGAGTTTGGTGATGTATGCGTCTGTCAGCAAGCTGTCTTCCCAAGAGCAGTAGCTTTCAAAGAAGCTATTTTGGCATTAGAGAGACTTATTTTTGTTATATTACCACATACAAGAGAATTTCAACGCTATAAGGCACATTTATATAGTGTCTAATACAGGGGCACGTGCATCCATTTTCATTGTTGTCTATGGTCGTATTAAATGTAATGGGTTAGGGTTAATTCATGGTGTTTCTACAAGAGAGAATGAATATATTAGAAACTCCTTTGAGCGGCTCCAAAAGTGTAAAACCAGTGAAATAGATTCAATCAACAACGTCTTTCAACCATTTAAATTTTTTTGGCATAGGCCATTTTGTCGTGACTGAAGCCGTAATGACATTCTGCTTCATACTGAGTATTCACAACAATGGCATGCAGTAAAGCACTTATGTACTGTATAGCATTCTTTGCCTTTCATTTCATAAAGACAAAAGCCAGGTTTCTCACAGACAGGTTAGGCCGAGTCAAGGTAGAGTTGTTAGATCAAATGTTGAAATACCATATGAGAGAAATGTTCAGGCTAAATTATGTCTTTCTAAATAGTTTTTGCATTTACACAATGATAACTGAGGGAAAATGTGAGGGTAAATGGGTGCATGTCTATCTCTGAATAAGGGGTATGTGTATGTGTGTGTGTGTGTGTGTGTGTGTGTGTTTGTGTGTGTATTGGGGTGGGTAGGCTGTAAAGAAGGTGAAAAATAAAAGCAAGGGAAATTGAAGTGTATTGACCTTTGTTCTGGTTAAGTGCTCTTCTTTTGTGCCACCAAAGTTTATTGCCCAACCACCCTCCCCCATAGCATTCTGTTGGGTTATATATCTTCTTAAGTTTTACAACTTGTTATCATTTGTGTATGTTTGTGAGGATGCTTGTGTGTGTGGTGTGTAAAGTTGCATTGTGGGAAGCGGAACACGCTCTAAGTTAAACTAATGTTATTGCCTTTCCCTGTAAAAAGTGAATGTCTAATTAAAGGTAATTAGCTTAACAAGGAGCTGCTATGATTCCCCCTTCTGAGATCAGCCAGTTAGATCTATCTATCTATCTATCTATCTATCTATCTATCTATCTATCTATGTATGCATACTGTACATACAGCATGGTAAAACTGTAAATCCCAACATTAATGTTTAACCAAGTTTTCCAGGCCTCAGTGCAATACAGGGAACGTTAAGTGCAACAAAGGCTAGATTGTTCCACAGATAAAGATTGTAGCTTTATGGCTGCTGTATAAAACATTTGAGTTTGCATGCGAGTTCCTCTTTGACTGACCTGGTCGGTCCTTCTGTTTGCAGAGACGCTGATGGACACAAAGTGGGCCACGACAGAATTAGCCTGGACAGCGCACCCAGAGTCCGGGGTGAGTTGGACTGTGGACCGCGTCTTTATGTATAGACATACGTGTTTATATGCATCATGGCACCTGACATACACTATGGAGTCCCACGTGACTGCACAGAAATACAATAGTAACCAATACTATTGTATTTCTTTATGTGT
>JAODUH010058986.1:0-12500 GCA_027564835.1 Typhlichthys subterraneus | reverse complement strand
ACCGGCCCTGAAGGAAACACAGTGTCAAGGTATGCCATATAACAATAGCTACTTTTTGAATGGATTTTGGGTAAACATAGAAAGTGAGTGATTATTGTGTGAAATGATTGACCAGATGAAAAGGACTTCACGAGACAGGGCTTCTATGTGGGGACTGGACCACACACATATTAGATGTGAAAATCTAATCTGTGTCCCGTTTGTCTAACCATTATTGCCGGGGCACTTGCACCGCCACCACCACGGATTGCCTTATTTTCTTTGACAAATTAAGCCGAGGGTGGGAGGGCACAAAAACACTCTGTGGATGACACAGTCAGCAGACTTAATTTCTCTGACCTCAGCTTGGTCTGCCAGCTGGTTTGATAAATACATGGGAATGCAGAGAAGCCCTAAGATGTGTCAGGCCTGATGGAGAACATGATGGGTTCACAGGGGTGGAGACCAAGGTGAATAAAAACAGCGGGCCTCGGCTGACATTGAGTGCACGTGACAGCGAAGGGGAGGGGGCATGAAGGAGGGCCGGGAGATTGGTGGGAGTGGAGGGGGAGGGGGTGAAGAATGAAACCTGGGGACAAAGGTCAAATGGAGAGATGGCAAAATGGCAGACAGGAGCAGTCAAGCTTATCGATCAGCTGGGTGGATTGTGTGTGTGTTTGTGTGTGTGTGTGTGTGTGTGTGTGTGTGTGTATGCACGTCTTTTTTGTATGTTTGTATGGTGTTTATTCTACCAAAGCCAAAGCATCCAGACCACTATAGCTTTGCAGATCTACTGGGTTTAATTGTCTGGTGCTCCTTCTTATATTAAATGTATGTAATAAAGCACAATTTTCTACACCACCTTAAGCAGGGCTGTGTGAGTGTGTGCGCACGAGAGAGAGAGAGAGAGAGAGAGAGAGAGAGAGAGAGAGAGAGAGAGAGAGAGAGAGAAAGAGCACAATAACACCTATAGAGAGTGCACTATGTGTGCGGTTAAAAACTCGTTTGTTTGTTCCTGGCAGCTCAAGGTTAAACCCCTGGCGACTGGCCCTGATAAAATGCTCCCTAATCCAGCCCTACCGGAAACCACTAGGGATAAATATCCTACTTCTCTACTCCATTCTTCTTCTCCTTTCTTCCTGTATCACCTCTCCCCCTCCTCGCGGCTCCCCTCACCTGGCCTCCCATCCCGTCGATTCTCTCTTTGTTGTCCTCCATTCTCACCCTCATCCATTCTCCCGCCATTTGCTCCTTCTGTCCCCTGCAATATGAAGGCCGTTGCTCTCATTAATAAGCCACCAAAGTTTTATTCACGTGGCGAGGACATCCACGTGAATATTAATCCAAGGGACCATTTTTTGCCACACTTTCCAATTTCAGCACACATTCTAATCAGTTATTTAAGTGCAAGAGAGAGGGGTTGAGAAAGAGAGAGATATAGAGAACTGCGAGAAAAGTAACCTGCGAGATTAGCATTTTCTACACCTCTCCCACCTTCAACCCCCTCTTAGGAGTTCCTTGAAAGGGCAGAGAAGGATGAAAAGAGAGAAAGAGTGACCCCCTTACTGGAAGTAATGGATCAGCATTTTCGACCCTCCACAGCGGAAATTTGCTCTTTTATCGGCCGCGCTCCCTCAGTCTTTCTTTAGGATATCACATTTAAAACCAGTACGTCAAAAGTGCTTGTTGCTATAGCATCTGTTCTGTGAACTAGAATAACCCTCCATGCGTTGCCCAGCCATATTGAAGTGTTAGGCTTACTGATTTGTAAAGCTAGAGGTCATTTTGAGCGTGATTATCAGGTTAGGCTTCACTACCGGTGTAGATGGCTCTGATTAATTGTGGAAGAACAAACATACACTGCACTATGCACACAGTGTGTGTGACTAATGTAGTTTTCTACCAAAATTGAACTTTCAACCAAACAAAATAAAGAAAAAAAGGCCGAGCTGCTCTCTGTTGATCTGTGACCTTTAGCAGAGTGAAAAACAGACTCAGATTCAGTGTTGTGTTAATTATAATTCTGAGGGACAAACATAACAGCATGTCCTTGACGTTGACGAGCAGCCAGTCAGCTAATCAAGTGGCCCCTGTAAACTTTGCCTCTCTCACCTGCTCTCTTCCATTTTATTAAGCTCTGCGGTGTACTCATTCATCTTTTAACGAGACCGTTTATTAAAGATACGGAGTGTGCCAACGCGTTATGGATCACAGTGCCTGTGCCGACGCCTCTCTGCGCAGCAGTAACTTATCAGCCGACTTATAAACTTCCAAACAGGCGGCCATAAACAAAGATAGGACATTTACAAAGGCCAGCATTGTTTTCATCAGATGCATCCTCTAACGGCAGATTGTTGCAGGTCTAGTCAAACAAGTACAAACTCATACGCCTGCTGTATACTTTACACTTTAGACTTTGTCTGGGTCAATTCCAACTGAATTGATCTAACCAAGGAAGGATGGGAACTTAGTTATGGGGAGAACTGCTATTGATATTACTGGGAAGTAACTGAGTCCATGAAGGTGTGCATGCATGCGTGTGTGTGCCTGTGTTTGGTTATGTGCACTGCTAAATTTGTGTACCCACCCATATGTGGTATGAGTGCCTCTTTGATTCTCTTTATGTATGTTTATATTTATTTCAAAAGAGACGGATTTCAAGTGAAAGCACCATGCCAGTATTTTGGCTCTGAAGGTTGTGTATGTAATTTGGGTTGACAGTCTGTTTGTGTGAGCACGGGTTTATGCAAATGGCTACACACTGTTCAAAACCACCTCTCCTTTGCCAATACAGTTCACACAAGATGTGCTCTCTGTAAGGAACATATAGTAAACAGAACAAAGACCAATACATACATGGACCTGTTCATGTCCTCATGCACACATAGTTTACTGCAGCAAAATTAAATACAGTATGTCAGTCATTTATTGCAAATATATAAGCAGTATATCCTATACACGCTTCAACAAAATATCTAATCACACTAAAAAGAAACATAAAAAACTAAAAGTATGCATTTATACATAATTGTTTGCCAATTGAAAAGAATAGCCGTAAATATCCATGGAAATGTAATGATATTTGCTTAAGCAATCCATTTGAAATCTGCAAAAATGTTATAAATATGAATGACTTATGTTATAAATAATTCCATCTGTGCATTAAACCTAACCCAATGCCTTTGACTCAAACTCCCTGTCCTTGTTTCCATAAGCTTGCAGCCCAGGCACCTTCAAGTCTAAGCAAGGAGAGGGCTTCTGCTCGCCCTGCCCAGCCAACAGTCGCGCCAGCTCAGGTGCAGCTAGCATTTGCGCCTGTAGAAACGGCTATTACCGCGGAGACGCTGACTCCCCAGACTCTCTGTGCACCAGTAAGTTAGATACCACTACCACATTATCACCATACTGCATACTGTATATAGGCCTCACAGTAACTTAACTATTCAAAGATAAACTCTCCTTTCTCTGCATTTGATGTCTTGCAATGTTATGCTACAGTATGTAAACGCGGTTTATACCACACAAACACAAACACTGCTTGCCTTCCCAGCTTTATCCAAATGTTATCAGAAAACATTTCCACCCATGGCTTCCCAGAGGGATTTTTATATGGTAGAGAGGTGTCTTAGTTAAGAGCACAGCTAAACACGCTGGCAGGAACTAATTCATTCACCACTGGGGAGAGAGGAAGTTCTTTTTTTCTTGTGTTGTCACAGGGTTTGTTTGATTCTCCCACAGTGTGTGAGAGATAAGACTCCACTAATTGGATAAGAATTGCCTCAACTCTGCCAATACTGTAGTTTCTCTCGCTCCCCCTAGCTGTTTCAACACAGACGCACACAAGCACACACTTGTGCACGCGCTCGTGCATACACACAGACACGCAGACACACACACACACACACACACACACAGGTTTTAATGCAAATATCACTTCTGCTCACTTTCTCCTAAGAACTGCTCTTTGTTATAATGAAAAATACTTGTAGTTAGTGTATAAAAATGGACTAATGCCATAGCACACTGGGTCGCTCATATTTATTGGATCATGGATTCTGACTGAATCACATGGAGACAGAAAATATGATCAGGGTCCAAAGGCAATTATTCCTGAAGTTTGGAGCTGCACAATAACTATATCACAAGAGATTTAATACATTTACAGAAAATAACGTCATCGGTTTACACCTCCTATAAAACGGAGGCTTGACTCACTCTATAAGCTGATACATACACAGCACACATGTGAGCCTGTTAAACAATGCACATTATTTGTGCACATTATATTAGCACAGTTGTTCCCAAACTTTTGGTGTGGACTCTCAAATGGGGGTCCCAAGACCCGCATCCAATTATTGTAAGTGCTTTGGATACAATGCCATACATGTAAATCTCCCATGATGTGTAGGGTAGACCTGGTAGACCATGATTTGAAATACACTTTTCACCATTTTGAATCTTCTTTTTGAGCAGTTAGTGTTTGTTATTAAAGGTAATTCTGTTATGTGGCATTGTAGTTTCTCTAATTCTGCTCCCCCTTCTCACCTTCTTCTGCCCTCTTCACCTCGCTGTCCTCACCCCTTGGCCTTCTCCACCCATCTCACTTCACCCTCCTGACCTCCCCTTCCCCACCCTTGCGCTCCACAGCTGTGCCGTCGGCCCCGCGCAGCCTCATCTCCATCGTCAACGAGACATCACTGGTGCTGGAGTGGAGCGAGCCACGGGACTCGGGCGGGCGCGACGACATCTTGTACAACGTCATCTGCAAGAAGTGCCTGTCGGAGCGCGGCGTGTGCTCGCGCTGCGACGACAACGTGGAGATCTCGCCGCGCCACCTGGGCCTCACCCAGAGGAGGGTGGCCGTGCGAAACCTGCAGGCCCACACCCAGTACAGCTTCGAGATACAGGCGGTCAACGGCGTGTCCAGCAAGAGCCCCTACACACCGCAATTCTCCACCGTCAACATCACCACCAACCAGGCTGGTGAGTCTATACACGTGTAGTCATGTGTTTGTGGACGGGGTGGAGAGGAAGGCTGGCAGCTTCCAAAGGCTGCGGAAGAGGACGGTAAGATGTCCTACGGTCCACGGGAAGCGGCCAATCAATTTAGTGGTGTGCGTGTGTGTGTGTGTGTGTGTTTGTTTAGGAGTGTGTTACATATTCCCCCTTGAGAAGAGACAGAGGTGGGAGAGATTGTCGTGAATGAGTGTAAGTGAGGGTGCTCTTTCACACGCCCACGCTGTTCTCTGTAATGCGAATGTTGCTGCAAATAGCAGTACAGCGAGGCAACTCATACTGAACCTGCGCTTTGCTGCCCACTCCGTCCAACCCACCGGTGCTCTGGCCCACAGCAGCTGTAACTAGGCTGACGTGCAGCAATGGCTGCCGAGCCCAATATCATGTCTCTTCACCCAGTAGATTGCATTGAAACTAATGTGTATGCTGAATTATAATTTAGGGTAATAAGGGTGTGTGTGAAAGCATGTGCACGTTGGAGGTAGGGGTCTAGGTGTGTTATATTGCTTGCTACCATACTCTAGAAAATGTATGCCATGGTTCATCTACTGTAATAGTAAATGTAATGTATATTCGAGCAGAATCACAGGTAGCGTACAACCCCCCCCCCCCACACACACACACACACATTTTCCTTTTGATGGATAGGGATTGGCCGCCTTATAACTCATTGAGGCTCAGTGCTGTAGGGTCTGTGTGTGTGTGTGAGTTGTCATATGTGTGTTCAGTTAGACCAGGGGCTGTAGATCTATGTTTTGGGTGTGTTCAGCTGCTGCGTGTAATGCACTCTTTAGGCAGGCTCAGACAACACCATGGCTTATACTCTCACCCCATGTTTGGCCTCTCACTCGCATTGTGGGCTTGTGATGCTCACCTTTCTCAGTGAAAGAAGCCTCCGGAATGGCTTCTGTTTGCGTCCTGAGGGGCCAGGAGTTCCGCAAGGCATAATGTGAGGTCCTTGTTGTTTTATGAAGGGGTCAGACACATGGGTGACAGGGACCCCTGTTCTGCCTCGGGTCAGCATGGGGCAGATAGAGAGGGCGGGGCAAAAGAACATCCACCGTGATCAGATTATCCCTCGCTGCATTCCCAGGCCCATCCCTGCATTCGCATTCCCCTTTTAAGAACAAAAATAAATACAGGGGGGTGATAAGCTGCAGGGGCCACCTCCATGGTTACCCCTCTGTCTTCTCCCAAGGAGGGCCCCTAATCCCCCAGGCTAGAGTGACCGGGGGATCTGCTCGGGGCGCATTGTCCTCTGGGGAAAACAGAGGGAGAAAGAAAGGCCTGGGTGTCTGGAGCTGGCCAGGGCGGGGAGGGTTTGGGAAGGGAGAGTGAGAAAACAGGGATGGCTCTGAACACAAAAGACCAGACAGCAAAGAAAGAAAATAGGAAAGGATCAAAGAACCGGAGCTCAGGATTAAAATGCTTCTAACAAAAAACAGGGCATTGAGGAGGAGAGGTGGAGAGAAATGGACGGAATGAGGCTGTAGGCCTGCAAAGGCGAGACTGTAAGATGACGTTTTGAAGAGGAGCAAGCAAAAAACTGGTAATTTGAGAAGGGAATTGAAGAGTGCAGTAAATAGACCGTTTTGCGGAGATGCGAATAGGAAGGACTTAGTGTTTAGAGACGTTACGAAAGATAACGAATGGCGCAGCGAGAGCTGTGGGAATGACTCAGAGGTGCAGGACAAGCCTGAACTTAGAATGGAGGAAAATGAGACAGTGAGGCAGACAGCACTTTGCAGGTAATAAGCACATTTGAAACCAACAGCTCATGTGGGTGGAGAGACAACGTGTTTCGTCGGGTTTGTGCGTGTGTGTGTTTGCGCATGCTTGTGAGCTCTGTGTAGATACACAACGCACACATCTGTCTTTGTGTTCATCTGTACTGAATGTGCATGATGCAATAGCAGCTATGAAGTTTTTCTGTATGAATGTTATCGCCATCTGTCCCACATTAGTAATGCAGACAGGTTTGTATTGAATGATAGCCAGGAAGACACATTTATATGCATATAGGAACATTCCAGTGTCTCTCAAAAGACCCAATCAGTTTTGTAACCTTTTTATGCCTGAAGTGAAAAGGGAGCCAAACCTGATTCTTTTGCACTCTTCCTCTTCCTCTCGGGAATGAAGCTCCGGTGCGTATGTAGATCCACAGTTGTAATAAAATATGGGTCTCTAAATTGGCTACAGCTGTATGTGTCTATCTGTGCCTAATGCGTTTATTGCACAAGGGTGTGCGCTAGATGCACTGAAGACTTAGATATCAGATTTGTCAACAGGATCCCTTGTCCGAGGGGAATTAGATGTTCCTCCATTTACTCAAAGGATTCTGGGAGGGTGATTCTCAGTGTAAGACTAGAGAGAACAGTCCTGCATACCAACAAGGCTATTGGCCGAAGCTACCCACAAAGTCCTAGTCTAAGACTTTGTATGTAGACTTGTGTGGACTACAAAGGGCGGGGAACTTTGAAAGACATCACATGACGATTGGCAAATGGCAAATAAAGGGGGATTTATCTTTTCTCTTCGCCCTCAAAGCACCGTCCGCAGTACCTACGGTTCACCTGATGGCGGCGACGGCAGGCACCATGAGTCTGTCCTGGCTGCCTCCAGAGAAACCCAATGGAATTATTCTGGATTACGAGATTAAGTACCATGAGAAGGTAAGCAGCGATTTAAATAAACAGCTCTTCTTAAATCCAATTTGCCTCTTGTGTTTGGCCTATGCCTCTTTGAATATGGAAAACCACATTTTCTGTCATGGCAAAGTAAGAACATTTATTCAGTTATCCTCTAAACCTTTCTGTTCCCCTTATTCCTAAATTTGGATTTTGGAGTTATATTCTAGGGGCGCAGACATGTGAGTTGAAGGTATAGTCAACAATTGTAAGATCAAATAAATGTTTTGTCAAATTTACCAAATATCTCCTCGCATTCCGCTATTTTACCGCTCTCTGTGCAGGCTGAAAACATAATACGGTACTCCTACACTAACCTGACATGTCAGATGAATTGTTGTCACAAGTCCATCTGGGTAGGCGACTATCTTTACATTGAAACTGTTTGTGAAGGGCAGGTACTTTCCAAAAAAAATTTGGCAGTTGATTGGATGAACCATCTGGTAGTTTTTGCTGTCGGCACACCTAAACCACACCCGTAGCTATCAACATGACACTGATTGTAAAGTTCAGTTGCTACTTGAAAACATTCAAAATGATTCCTAGGCTTTCCAGACTGATTCTAACTGCAAATTAAACTGAAGTTTGGAAAATCGGGATGGTCCCGTGTGGCTACTCCTTCACAGATCTTGCTCCATAAATAATAATGCAAACGTGGTGGTGCATACCAGCACACAACAACTATGCGATCGGCTTTGCAATGTTTTTCAATGTGTGGGGCAGATCTTATGAGGGAGTTTGTTTTGATTTGAGCTGGAAGTTATCAAGCATTCTGGAGAATGATAGATAGATAGATAGATAGATAGATAGATAGATAGATAGAGAGATAGATACTTTATTGTCCTCTTGATGACATTTGTTTTGGATTCTACAAGCCATATACAGTTAGACACAACAGTATGCAAAATAATACAGTAATAAATAAATTGATACTAAAATACATAAGAAAACTAACTACCTAACATGACTAACTGTGCCTTTAATCTCTGCATCTCCTTGCAGGATCAGGGCGAAGCCATAGCCCATACCATGACCGCCCAGCGTAGCTCCGCCCGCATAGAAGGTTTGAAATCCGGCACTCCGTATGTGGTACAGGTCCGTGCACGCACCGTGGCCGGGTACGGTCGCTACAGCAGCCCGGCTGACTTCAGCACCAACCTACAAAGTACGTCCTTGTCATATCTACAGCATTGTTTCACTCACACGGTATTTGATTATATATTACAGTTCCTGCTTCGGAACACAGCTCAACCGCAATAACGGCAGAAGCTACTATTCCCACATTTAATTTAGTAAGGGAATTGATGCACAGCTCTCAGCTTCAGCGTTACCACTCTTTACATTGATAGCAACTTTAGAACACAATGGCACCGTTTCAGTTACGCAAGCATACATCTTTGTCGTAGGTGTGGGAGGCACACAGGCATAAAAACCTGCAGTGGGGTAAATATAAGTACAGTATGTTTTTGCCTGCACAGAGGCTGTGTGGGTGTCCATGTCAGTGACACTATATTTGTGTAACTCTGTCTTCCCTTCGAACCCTCAGGCGATCCACAGAAGTCTCTACAAGAGCAGCTACCCCTCATTGTCGGATCAGCCACAACCGGCCTGGTCTTCATCATCGTAGTTGTGGTCATCGCCATTGTCTGTCTCAGGTCAGAACCCCTACATGATTATGATTTTAGTGTGTTTGTGTGTGTGTGTGTGTGTGTGTGTGTGTGTGTGTGTGGGGGGGGGGGGGTGGCTGTGATAACAATGGTTACTTACTGCAGGGAAGTTACTTATAATTGTAGATAGAAGTATTGCTGTAAGCCAACGCAGAACAGCAAGCATGACACTCACACTTGTTTACATTTTGTGACCTACATTATGAGCAGTGTTTCAGCCAGCAAGAGCTCGAGTATTCGCTCTGCATAGCTTTCCCTGTTTTAGGTTGGAAAAATACAGTTACCTTCAAATGTCAACTATGTTTGCGTGTCCTCCAATCCACCCCAGAACAGAGAAGATTGCTGGGCCACCTGTGAGCTATCTAAATGCCACATTAGTCTTCTGAGTCTGTGAATAGTAAATATCTTGCTCTGGACGCCGGACACAGCACGGCAGAGCAGCTGCATGTCCCGATAGCCAGGCCTGCCCTAGGGGGCTGCCACTCCACTAGCGGTCAATACGACTTCCTTACCACAGAGACTGCAGATGTGACGTCATACGGCGGGTGCATGCAGTGGCTGCAGAAGATGAGGCACAAGCTGCTGCTACATTCATTTGACTTGGTCTAGTCTTACACCCATGCTCTGCTCATCTGTCTAACACCTTATAGGCTTACTGTACAGGGCATGTGAGCATTGCTCTGTGTGTGTGTGTGTGTGTGTGTGTGTGTGTGTGGCAGAAGGTGGCATCTGACCACTGAGCGGCACACTCACTCCCCACGCAGTTCAGGCAATGGATTGCGAGCGTACTCTCCGGTCACGCTACGCTGAATAACAATCCCCCCGGCTCTCTTTCTCCGCTCCCCTTTCACGCCTCTCTACATTGTCTCTCTCGGTGTCGTAGTTTAGTCGCTGCCGCGCCCGCCACATAGGGAGGAGGGGGAGGGGGAGGGGGAGGGGGGGAGAACCAGTAATAATACAAAACACAGAGCCTCGGCATATTCCGGAACCACATTTTAATTTGAAATGAGATGCTAATCACCTTTGGGTATTATTGCCCTGGTTACTGGTTAGACAACAAAGGAAGCACATTAACATGTAATTCCAGCGACCCAACCCCCTCACCCTGTCAACGTCACTGTGCTGAACTACAACACCCCACCCCCCACAACCACCACCACCACCACCACACACACACCCAGCAAACAGGACAAACAGGAGAGGAGCAATCAAGTGAGAGGGGAGTTACTGGTGTGTGTGTGTGGAAGGGTGGGGGGGTTGTAGAGAGAGAGAGAGAGAGAGAGAGAGAGACAGAACGCTAGGAGATGGAGCCAGAAGGCGAGAGAGTGACTGACAGGATGTGCACGAGGATGTAAAGCCCGGGTGGAGCTGAGGTACGACACAGCTGAAATGGCTGTTTGAACCTGACTTTGTTACATCTTCGCTTCATGAATGGCACCATGTGTGAATGGCTTCCCCTAGCCTTTTCAGACAAAGGGATGATATCTTTTTGTTCATACTCTCATGTTACATTCCTTAACTATTACCGTAGTCCATTTCCCTCATTGCGCCGATGCGATCATTATCCGCGTGTCGCTCGCTTACAATGCTGAATGAAATAAACGAAAGAAAGAAAATCATTATCAAGCAAAATTGCACTCTCCCTGCATCTCTGATACAGATACTAATATCATTTGTTCCTCGAGGTGCAGCTCCTCCTCGATACGGCTCCCTGTTGTGAGCAAGACCACGTGATTCAGTTTCTGTTTTCCTCTTTGCCCGCAGGAAGCAAAGAAATGGTTCAGAGTCGGAGTACACAGAGAAACTCCAGCAGTACAGTAAGTCTCTTTGCTGAAGTCCTCATTCTCTTGATGTACATTCTACTACGGGCTAGCATCAGCTTCCTATAGCATCATTACCTTGCTTTTACAACAGGCTTTACTTCCAGTGTACATACGTCATGCTGTAATATGTTTCAAATGTTTGATAGATAATTCATACCATTTATTTTTATTATTATTATTATTATTATTAATAATTTATATATATATATACATGTGTGTGTGTGTTTTTTTATTGCTTTTAAAAGTCATGCTAGCAAAAAAATGTATTTCTTGATTGAGGTGCCTTATTTTTACGGCGTCAATTCACGTTCCTGTTCTTGCTACTGAATCCCCTATAGTCACGCCGGGAATGAAGGTTTACATCGACCCTTTCACTTACGAGGACCCAAATGAGGCAGTGCGCGAGTTTGCCAAGGAGATCGACGTTTCCTGCGTGAAGATCGAGGAGGTCATTGGCGCAGGTAACCCACCAAAGCTCCTGAGCTACAGGGGGAAGGCTGCTAGTCACCTCCAGGCCATACCATTAGAGGACTTCACAGCAAGCGGTACTTTCACTCAATTCGTCACTAGCCCTATTTTCCTCCCTCCCTTCTCTAAACCAACACCTCCTATAGGACCCCCTGCCTAATGCTAACGTTTCAGGGGTGTCCATAATGTGTTTACCTGTGTATTTTAGCATCCTGATATTGTTTGCCCTTGTCCAGTGCAGCAAATACTGCTACACATTTGTCTGGTGAATGTTTATCCTTTCACCTGTCCTAAAAATACAGCCCAATCCTGGAGCAAAACAGTTGCTATGCCAGGAAATTGATTTATCTTGGTGCAAAGCACAATGCAACAATCATTTTAACTCTAAAATCTTCTGCAATCTAATCTATATGTCTGCTTTGGAGAGCTTGTCTTAAATTGTGAATAGCTTTCTGCCATATCCAGGATTGGCCGTCTTTTACCCTGCCCGCTTTTGAGTGTCTGGAGTGATTCTTTAAAGCCTCTAATTTGCTCACATTAATATGACCCTTTACTGTAGCTCACATTGTTTCCAAATATGTGGTTTGTCCACCCCCTTTAGAGGTCTCCCCCCAAAACATGTGATGCTAGCTAGTCAAATATGATGTATCCGTATATTGTACATTGATAGTAATATCTTTGCTGGAAAGCTGCAGGGCTGTGCCAACTCAGATCAAGTTCTTGTAGTGTTTTATCTGAGCCAAAATGGAGGACGAGAGGTGGTGAAGGAAATGAAGTTGCTACTGCTACTAATACTGCTACTACTTTAACTACTGCTACTACTGCTACTAATACTGCTACTACTTTAACTACTGCTACTA
>JAODUH010058975.1:0-17873 GCA_027564835.1 Typhlichthys subterraneus | reverse complement strand
ATATATATATATATATATATATATTAGTAATAAGCAAATGTGTGGGTATTTGTCATACTATATATATTTTTCTGTGGGTCCTAGTGGTACATTTCTTTTTGCTGTGCAATGTAGCTCAGGTGCAAATATCAGAGAGGATCGTCTCGTCACCGTCTCACTGACATGAGACTGAAGGGAAAACAGAACCAGGCTTTTTTAAAAGAGAATTAGCTGTATTTCCATGGTTTTATTATTACAATAAAACCCACACAGCTTCTGGCTGCAAATGCAATGTAAATAAAGAGGATGCCAACACCCCAAATGTCTGTGCCTATTTTCATATTGTTGACTGCAAAAAAATAAAGAAATATTGGCGATAATGCCAGCCTAATAGTTCTCAAACAGAGCCATGCTTTCCAAATGGGAGGGTGGGGGGGGTCAACATATCACTTTTAAGGACTGAGATAACTGCATGATTGTGGTCTTGCTAATCATTCTCCACTCTCTGTACACCTCCCCACCGCCTTCCGCTCCCGTCTATTACAGCTTCCATAGGGTGTAGTAGGATTTTACAATGGGTGTGTGGGAGAAGATTTGGTACGGTAGCTTGTGTCTTTCGCCTGTCTAATGTGTCCAGACAGATCTGGCCTAATCTTGTGGGGTAAATTGGCTTTAGCAGCAAAAGAGCTTACCTCCATGTCAAGCCACTGGTCAGCCCAGGAAATCCTGTCACTGGGGAAGAAGCCTTAACTAATCTCCATAGGTTTCCACCATACCTCTCAAACACATTCTTAATGTATAGTATTTACAATCATAAAGATGCACCCATCCTCCTCATAGAAACACAGTAACATAACTATTAGAATACTGACTTTGAGTGGATACAGTGGAGGGCATACGCTGTACATTGTCACTAATATTCTGCTACAGCATCCTAATATTGTGTTTTCTCACAGTGACAATAGAGCAAGTGTACTACACTGTCCCAGTGGAAAGCACTGTTGCCTCACAGCAAGAAGGGCCCGAGTTCGAACCTCAGTTGTCCCAGACTTTCTGTGTGGAGTTTACGTGTTCTCCCAGTGCCTGTGTGGGTTTCCTCCGGGTGCTCTGGTTTGTCCCACTATCTAAAAACATGTTAGGTTCATTCTACAGTCAGTATCATGTGACCAGAGACACTGGCCCCCATCTGGAGTCTTCCCCGGTTGCTGCACAGCAGATGCCCACTGCTCCCTAGAGGGATGGGTTAAATACAGAGCTACTACATCTTCTGCAGAAGCTGTACCAAGTACAAGTAACATTTGATATTGAGCCTTTCTTTCTGCACTCTTATCATCATATCATAATGTATACATCCCCTTCTCTTTGTACTAGTACATGTCTCATGTATCAGTTGTTTTCCCACATCTTCGATTCACTAATGGCACGCATCCATTATGCATCCATTACCCACTTCCTCTGTTCTAAGCACATTGTACGGTATTGAACCCATTCTCAAAACATCTCGCAAGGTCTGATTATGTTCATGAGAATTCACGAAAATTAATTGAAAACGTGTCTCATCTCATGGCCAGTGACATAGATGATGTAGTTGGGACTACATCATCTGAGAGAGCGAGAGAGAGAGAGAGAGAGAGAGAGAGAGAGTGCAAGAGAAATCAGGTTATTTTCTTCTTGTCCCCTTCAGGGACAGAAGGATCTGTGCCAGAGGCTAAGAGGATTGCGTGAGGCCGAAGCTTTTCTATCAGAAGCATTTAGGCACTATATCTTGCGCTGTTTGCATATCCCCCCCCCCCCCCTTCCCACCACACACACACACCACACACGCACACTGCATCAATAGCAATTGATTGTAAAGATCAGATTAATAACTTACTTAATAAGTAGTGTGCACATCCTACCCAAGTTGGACACAGGTGAAGGACTACATCACTACCTGCAGATAAAGGAAAGATGTCAGTCCGTACACTGATTTTATTAGCTACAATGTTTTATTGCAATGTTTCAAATACTACAGTCTTCATCTGGGAAATTATCAGATTAGCCACAGTAAAACCAATATGATTAGGTTAGATTAAGGTTAAATTAACACATCTTTGAAACAAAACATTACAAAACACAATTTACCTCAAATTTAACCTGATAACCTGTATTCTCTAGATAGCATACAGTAACCTAGCCTGTAACCCGTGACCCACAGTCTACATACAGTATATTCAACTGAGGGACAGTGCCGTGAAGAGGAAAGTTTCCCCTGTTAAAACCACATAACATCCACAGGTTGACCTGTCACTCACTCAGCTCATTATCAATTATATTACTAAAGAGCTCATTCAGTCTATAGGTGAGTCCAAACAGTCAGTGTTTTAGGCTACTGGTTCTCAGCTGTATTGCACAGATGGCGAGTGCAGGCCAGTCCATTTGTGCGTGCACAGCACACCCTTGTGGTATACAGTATTACCGCATGCTGATTGACACCACCTCTGCTCTGAAAAACACCCAGACTGATATACAGAGGAGAGCGTGGTGGAGCGTAGTGGAGCTTGCTAAATCAGTAAGGCATGTTATCCATAGAACTACTGCATGTAGAGTAATACCAGGCTAATAAGTTGGGACAACAGCGACACACAGCGGTACAAATATGCATTTGCATATGCAATGTTCTTCGCCGCAATAGGGTCTATAACTCAAGCATATTATGGCCTATAAAATTCAAACAAAAAATAATGACTTGGCCTATACTTTTTACTTCCAGTTGCACAATTTGCTCAAAGCCTTTTGATTATTGTAAATATGAGTCATTTGAAATTGAATAATTAGGCTACACTTTTAAATATATTTGTATAGCCTATAATCTACACCACGATACGCGCTTATGACACCAATATAATACATTTTATCACTGTTCTATTAACAAAACAGCCTCCTCAGGCACTTGTGTGTTAGGTGTTTACACAGTAAAGGGACTAAATGAACCCTGCAGCCGCCGGTGGCGCTGCGGATCTTCCACCGGCGGCATCGTCGTCGTCATCATCGTCATCATCATCATCATCACCATCATCACCATCATCATCCTACAATAGCGCAGAGAGGAGGCAGAGCCGGCCTCCGCCGCAAGCCAGACTCCAAAAAGGGGCCGCAAGACCAGCTCCCAAAATCTCATCCCGGTGCGAACCTCCCTTTTTATGGAACAGGGACTAGAAAACGCAGGTCAAAGAGGAGCCTGTGACCGTTACCCGCTGACGTCAAGGAGAGCTGGGAGCTGTTCACGCGGATGCTGCTGAAACTGATGCTGTCAAACCAAACAGGGCGGATGCTGAATACGCGAAGGGAAGGCTCCAGCCTCCATACGCCTCAAGATTCCTCGGTACGCCGCTCCTCTCTGCGCCTGCTCTGCATCGGCGGGTCGTTAAACGTTTCGATTCTGACCGTGGGCAGGAGGGCTTGAAAGAAAAATCCAAGCAACCAAGAACGGCGCACAGAAGGCGTTTGCGTGGGTTGCGTTCCGGGCCTGGGTCTTCGGAGCCGAGGATGCTTAAATACTGAACTCATCCAATTCCACCTGCAGAAGAGACGGAAAAGAAGCAGTGCAATGATGCAAACTAAAGCAAGACGCTCCGTTGAAGTGGAGGCCGCTCAGGCAGAACCAGAACCGGCTACAGGGGAAGTTGAGGCGGGGTCCGTGACACAGCAGGATCAGGCTCTGCACGACGAAATGGAGGAAATCGTGGAGGAAAATGAAGAGCTCAAGGTATGTCATGTTCATATTTAAAATAAACCTATTCGTTATGTAGCCTGTTAGGTGATATCTGCAGGCCAAATCAATAGATTATTTAACACTATAGCCTAGCCAAATGTATTTAGCACGTCCTATAGTGTTAGGCCCTAACTTTGTTTTAGAACCACAGAAATTTTCACTTTGATCTATTAGAATAACTAAAGGCGCCCACACACCAGTTTGCAGTGTCATTAGGCTACTGAGAGAGAGAGAGGAAAGAGAGAGAGAGAGCGAGAGAGAGAGAGATGTAATTTATCTGTCTATTTAATTTTTCCATGTCCACAGAATATTGACCACAGATCAGAATTAGTTCAAACAGAATTAATCCCAATTTGTATTCAGAAAATTAATAGAATACTCCTTAAGATGTATATGCAGTTTAAGATGAATATGCCTTGTATCCAGAAAGAACATGTAATCCCTAAAATAATTCCTTAAAACCATATCTGGCTATTGACTTGTGAGACTTGTGTGTGTTTGCCACTGCTGGTCGTGCGTTCTCCTGAGCACGGCACGTATACTGTGTACCTGTTAGTGTGAGATCGAGGAGATGAGGACAGAGATGGAGGAGATGCGAGACACCTTCTATGAAGAGGACACCTGTCAGCTGCAGGAGATGAGGCGAGAGCTGGAGAGGGCCAATAAGAACTGTCGGATCCTGCAGTATCGTCTGCGGAAGGCTGAGAGGAAGCGACTGCGCTACGCCCAGACAGGAGAAATCGACGAGGAGTTACTAAGGAGTCTGGAGCAAGACCTCAAGGTACAGAGTGGGGAGCATGTGTGTTTTAAACAACGGGAGAGCAAGGCTGTCGTTGCACAATAATACACCTTTATGGAAACTATGTTTTGACTCACATTACGGACATTCATTAGCAGTCTAAGCATCCATTGCATAATCCTTTTATGGCGCATGTGTAGCCTACTACTATGATTTTTACTGTTGTAAAATACCGCATATTGAACAATGTTTTCGTCCTCATTGTAATCAGGTTAGTCTTTTTGTAAAACAACTCTTTAGCTAAAAATGTAATATTCTGTTGTTACGTTGTTGTACGTTAGTGATTTTGTATTTTAAGGTTTTTTTATTTTGTATTTGTATTTGTATTTTTTTTACTATTGTTTGCCAAAAAAAGAAACTTAATATAATTCAGGTCAAAGGCATATGAGCTTTAATGCTGTCATTTACCACGCTATGTCCACCGCAGGTAGCCAAAGATGTGTCGGTCAGGCTGCACCACGAACTGGAAAACGTAGAGGAGAAACGCACCAAGACGGAGGATGAAAATGAGAAGCTACGACAGAAACTAATAGCGGTGGAGGTGACCAAGCAAGCCTTGCAGAATGAACTAGACAAAACCAAAGAGGTACGGTCAGTCAGGCCTGATCAGGTGCACGTCACACACGCAGAAATACATTTAAAACTCAGACATCCAGGAATATCATGTACATGTTGTCACTCTAGTCTCAGAAGAGAAGAGGGAGCAAAGACATCCAGAAGGCAGAAAATAAACAAGCACAGGCTCCGACTGAGGTGAGACCTTTTGGAACTATTGGTTGATGAATTCATCATTTTATTGGTTTTGCCTGACATAATTTAAGGTATCCACTAACTCCAAAATTGTTTTGGGGAATTTACTGTAGTGTTGATCACCCCATAATGTAAGATAAGATAAGATGAGACTACATTATTAACACGTTTTTTTTGTGAACACATTTCTAGGAAGACAATGAGGACCTCAAATGCCAGCTAGCCTTTATCAAAGAGGAGGCGGTCCTTATGAGGAAGAAGGCGGCAAAAATCGACAAGGAGAAGGACCGCCTGGAGCAGGAGCTTCAGAAGTACCGCTCCTTCTACGGGGACCTGGACAGTCCCCATCCCAAAGGAGAGGCCGGCGGTCCGCCCAGCACCCGCGAATCGGAGCTGAAGCTACGCCTGCGACTGGTGGAGGAGGAAGCCAACATCCTGGGGAGGAAGATTGTTGAGCTGGAGGTGAGAGCAGTAAAGAACGGCTGAGGTTAATCCCACTAGACTAGCCGTTACTGATGCTGTTTTGCTGTATCATGTTGGCCTCAAAGCAAACCGGCCATCTTCAGCAGAAACCACAGATAAATGACTCACTAGCTAATTGGTTGCCATGGAGCCTGCATAGCAACCAATGAGTGCAGGTAGAGGCTCGGCTGAAGAAGAAACAAACAATTAATGAAAAAGAAAGAATTTTATAATAATAATAATAATAATAATAATAATAATATAATAAACCATATTTAAAGAGCACATTTAAAACAGAAGCAGAATACTCCATAGTCCAAATATCAAATTTTGTTGCAATTTTGTTGGCTTCATGATGTTCCATTTTCCATATTTAGAGCATTAATGCAGTAGGGAAACTTCTCTGTAGGGCCATTAAGTTATTGAAAGGCTGTAGCATTACGAAGAAAAAATCGGAATATGTAGCCTTGTTAGTGGAATATTAATTTTAAGTAGACATGTAAACAATATTGTCATTTGCGGAAGTGACCTATCCCAAGTCCCGCCCTTTTTTGCATGTTCTCCAACTGCCTGTTTTCCTGTAATGGCTTTCTATGGTGTTTTGTCCTGCCTAGTTACAGTAACTACCTAGTTAGAGTAACTAGGTAGGACAAGAGAAAGGGGCGGGGTTGGGATAGGTCAATGAAGGGCAAACACCGTAATATTGCGTGAATGCAAACACAGAGGACTCTCCCTGGTCACAGGTGGAGAACCGCGGCCTGCGGGCCGAGCTGGACGACCTGCGAGGGGAAGGCGAGGGGGGCGGAGGCTGCGGGGCGGCGGGCAGAGGCGGGGCGAAGCGGGGCCTGGCGGAGGACGTAACGGAGCTGCGGCAGCAGCTGCAACTGGTGGAGGACGAGGCGGAGCTGCTGCGGAGGAACCTGGCTGACGCCGAGGAACGCAACAAGAGGGTGACGGCGGAGCTGAACAAGCTACGCTTCAAGGCCGGCACCCATGAGGGGGGCGGCAGGCACGGGGCCACCGCGGGAGGGGGCGGCACCGTGCTTGATGGGGCGAAGGTGGAAGCCCTGCAGGACGAGCTGAAGACGTCCAGGATGCAGATTAATGACCTGAGTGGAAAGGTACAGTTTAGTAATACTGAAATACACTTCTAACTGGCCGATAGTTAAAGGTATAGTCAACTATTGCAAGTTACAGTAATTGTAAGCTAATACACCTTGTCAAATTCAACAAATATCTCCTCGCATTTTGCTAGTTTACCATTCTCTGTGCGTGTTGAAAAAATAATCTGATACTTCTACACAGCCCTGACACGGTAAATATGAACGTAAACAAAGTGGCGAACATCACTGGTGTTTCAGCAAAGCGGACCAGAGGAATTTGCGCTCAAAGTTAGCAAGAATGACTGACCCTGCCTTTAATTAGTTACCATCAGATACCTCCTATTCTGCAGACATGTAATCAAGGGCTAATAATGGGATAGCCTAGCATACTGTAAATACAAATATAAGTACAACAACAAAAGCAACAACTTTGTTTTTTAATACATAAATTTTGCTATGGTTATTTATATCTTATTTCATATTTCATCATCATTTATTTTATTTTTTTTGAGAATTTCACATCTAGGTGTGACATTAGCATCAGTGACAAACAGCATCGGTTGGTTTCCCCAGAGAGGACAGGCAAAATGCAAACACCCCTGCTGGCTCATGCAGTAGCACAGCTATTTGAATATAATGGGCATTACTAAAATGAGTCAAAATGGAGCATGTTAGCATGCTAGTTTGGGAACTTGCTAGTGACACTGCTAGCTTGCTAAATCCACAGAGCTGCGTTTGTGTGCGTCCCACTCCAGGTGATGCAGCTGCAGTACGAGAACCGTGTGCTGCTCTCCAACATGCAGCGCTACGACCTGGCCTCCCACCTGTCCCTGCGGCCCAGCCCCCGCGACAGCGACGCGGACAGTGACGCCGGAGGCGGGCCCCGCGAGAGCGACGACGACGCCGCATCCGGCCGCCTGCTGCCCCCCCACCGCAAGCGTGAGGGCCCCGTGGGCGGGGAGAGCGACCCGGACGAGGTCCGCACTGACAGCGGCGGTGGCGGCCGCTGCCTGACGCCAACACGAGGCCTGTACACGCCCACGGGCCCAGAGGCCACCTCCCCCTGCTCGGGCGTGGCCCGCTTCCTGCCCAGCGGACGGCTCAGCCTGCGGGAGAGGCAGCAGGTGACGCACATCCGTGCGGAGGCGGAGAGGCTGGCGCGCACCGTCGACCGGCTCATCACCGACACGGCCGGCGTCATCGCCGAGGCGGCGGGGCTGCGTGTCTCCAACGGCGACCTGCTGCTGTTTGGCCGGGGGGGCCCGGAGGAGGGTGATGGGGAGGGGGCGGACGGGTTTGGGGAGGAGCAGGAGCTGGAGGAGGAGGAGGAGGAGGCGAGAGGCAGGGGGGGCGGCAGGCTCAGGGAACGAGAGCTGCTGTACCGCATCAACGCCCAGATGAAGGCCTTCCGCAAGGAGCTGCAGGCCTTCATAGACCGCCTGGAGGTGCCCAAGCTCCAGCACATAGACACAGAGGAGCCGCTGTCGGTGAGCGGGAGAGAGAGTGCGTCTGCATGCGTGTGTGTGTGTGTTTGCGTGCGTAAGCCCGTGTGTAATCCTTTATTGATTCCCAAGGGGGAATTCAGTAAACAGTTTTGTGTGACGTGAACCCATGTCTTAAGGGGAGACTGACAGGTCAACGCTTTCCAGTTGATTAATAGTCGTGCTTACAGTATGTTCCTCACTCAATCCTTCCTCTTCCTTTTGTTTGTTGTTTTTATTTTCCTCTTCCTCTGTGCAGATGTTCCAGCCAATCATTTTACTCATCCTCATTCTTGTATTATTCTCCTCTCTTTCTTACGCCACCATCTTCAAACTAGTTTTTCTTTTCACCCTTTTCTTTGTTCTGTGATGCACACGTCCAATATTTAGCACCATCCTTTGTTTGTGTTTCTTTTTCCTGTTTTATTTTGCTCTGTTGATTTTTGTTCCCCCAACATTCATTGCCAAGGTTACCACAATGCCCCATACATACTCAATGGCCACAGTCACACAGTGAAGGAAGCATGGCTAGGCTTGAACACTGGAGACTACGTTACCCATAACACACGTCTTGTCCCGACGGTCGCTTGGGAAGGTGAGTTGCACGGCCACACCTGAGATTCCAGATCATTCTAATAAATTGATACAGAAACACAGTACATTTTAAACCATACAGATTCACTGTTACATTACCAGAAAGGTAAACTATTATTTGTATATCCCAATGTGCTGTTAAATTAAAATATTACCACTTATTTGATCACATCAGTGTACATCACTGCTGCTGGTTTTAAGGGGTCACCTTGGGACCATTTAAAATGATCAACCTTCATTTTATTGACACGGGTCAAAGGTCAGGAGCTCTGGCATTCCCACAGTGCTCCTTGTTCAGCTGAGAGGTGACGTGTCTCCTGAACATCAGTGCAGGATGACACAAGGACACACTGTACAGGTCACTGTAGACTGACCATGGCCTGTGAAGCACCACTAATGGGCTCTGTGGCTTCCAACACTTTTCATATTAGCCAGTTGAAAATATTAAAAAGTTAGTGTGCATTCAACTCTGAAGTAAGATGTTACCTTTATCACACATTTATTTAATTACTTGTTCCAGATATAGCTGTTGTCTATCTAATATATAGTGTATATATTTACATTTTGGCTTGTTTTGTTATTTTCGTGTCATGCCAGGCATTTATCTGGCAGCTGTCTTCATGAGACTATCACTCCTAAAAAATAGATTATTGACTGTGACACATTTTTATTCATAGTGTCACATACATACATATGGCATCCGATGGAAAAATGAATTGCACCTCAGCTTGGTCACAAGACAAATCTGCCAAGCATCCTAAAACAGAGTAGCAACAGAGAAGCCCATTGGCTAAGAGATTGCAGCAGCTGAAATAGCTATGTAAACACTTTCCCTCTCTCCGTGAGCCCCCAGTAATTATAGACAGGATGCTGGTGACGACAGTTGTCCGGGAGACTTCAAATGCTGGAATAAATTTGACATTATGATACATGATCCCGGCTCCAATGACGAGCCCGCGTAAACATTCAGACGCACTATAAAGTCCGGGTACCCCGCTGGAACAGAAATTGTTTACTTTACCCAGTAGTCGACATACCTGCTCCAGACTTAAACTAGCTACCGAGGCGTGAAAAGGAGGGAGCCCTTTTTATATCCAATACGCGGAACTTAACGTATAAGAAAACCACGGAGGAAGCGCCGGAGTGTGGATTTGGCTACAAGTGGACGAAGGCGCACGCATTGCTCACATCTCGGAACTCTATAGTCGCCGAGAATTATATTTTTGAAAACGGTAAGGACACTGGTTGGTTTACATGCGTGTCTTGAAATTATCCGTGAAGTACGAGAAATTAAATGCTCATGAACAGCATATTATTTTACTTGAGATACAATATTTTATTGAATTGCCACAGGGCGTGACCAATTAGAGAGTGTAATACAAAATAATTTTACCGGACACTATTAATTAAATATGTGTCACAGTCTGATCCATTCTCAAAACACTCTCACATCCACTGTGCATGGGACAAATTCATAACGATGCGTAGTTACAGGTTTATAAATATCGCAATCCTGCAGTTACATCACCAAGTGGGAGGGAATTGGCACGAATATTCGCGTGCTTTCGACAAGGATATTATATTCACATTTGCAGGTCGCAAGATAAGCTCTGCTTAATTAAACATATAGGTGATTATGGAGGGGTGACCTATATATTATTATGACAGCATGCAGCACATCGGAGCGCCGGCTTTAGGAGGCAAGTCGTGTTTAAAATAAAATTTAATTGAAGTGAAAAAACTGTAGGAGACACATGACCGTTAAAGGTCCAGTTTGCGTTAATTGTGTGCGTAATTGTGCCTCGTTGTCGACTCCAGAACGCTTAACGGCAATGCGTGCTTTGTTTATTTTAATGTTCGTTCAAAATATTGAGGGCTAAAGTGACCATGCTGATAGCTATATTTTCAGGTAACACGCATGTTCCCACCTGAAATTGAATTGAAAAAAACTGAGTAAGAGACGCATTTCTGCCGTTAATGGTCCAGTTTTGTTTTGTTCGTAAAGTGACTCGAGGTCGACTTCCCGGGACGCATAACGGCAATGCGCGCTATATATAGTTTTACAATGCTTCTAAAATATTGAGGGCTAAAGTGACCAAGCTGATAGCAGTTATATCGTCACGTGTCACCTGCCGAATTGATAAGCCTGGCTGTGTATGCGTGAATTCAAACCATACATTTATTTTATAATTTTCCTTTTCTCCCTTTTATTTTCTCTTCAGTGTTCTCAACCCACCCATCCTTCCCTATAACCCTGAGGTGACCTTTTGCATAAACGTGACTACCATTGAACAAAGCCTCTGGGAATCAATTGGCCTGGTGTCATGGCTGCCATTGACCTGCAGCGTGGGCTGGAACATGGAGCCCGGGGCTGGGGACAAGATAGAGTAGAGCTCCTGGACGGCTTTGACTCTGAGATGCAGGAATGGGAGGACCAGCTTCAGGACATGCAGAGGAAAATAGAAGAGGTAAGGTATCGCCAAACCAGCTTGAGAATAAGCTTGCTTTCCATTAAGCAGCTTAGTTGATATTTTTACTGTTGCATGCCAGTGTGTGTCAATTATGCCTTTGGGAAAACTGTATTTAGCTGACCTGGTTACACATCCAGTACAAGTCACGAGTAGTAACCACTGCTGTATCAAAACAATGTGTGCCATATTACTCTACTGATCAGTGAAGGATTTTAGACTTTGACAAAATTGGCTGTCACTCTGGCCTGCCCTTAAGTATTATAAACATTTAATAATGTTTTGGAATAAAATAGCTCGACACCAGAGAAACAATTCTGGAATCAGTCCCATTTCTAACAGTGACTCAAATGTCAGACAGAGTTGTCCCACAAATGTGATGCTGGAGTGTATGAATATGCAAACAGTTTTGTTATAGGTTGATACTTCTGCTGGAGAGGACACACACACACGCACACGCACGCACACACACACACACACACACACACACACAAACACACACACACTGTCAGACAACACAATTTAAATAAATTAAACTCTCCAGCAGAATTATCATATACAGTATTTACTGTATATAATGTATATGTTTGCATGTATATACAGTATGAATGCATATATTGTGAATGTGTATATGCTTTTCCATGAAAAGCTTTTGGCATCTTAGACCTCATGGTCTGCTGTGGTGCTATGATACAGACAAATGTTAACAAGCTAATTAAACTGCGATGAGCTGAGAGACATGCTCAACAACCATCCCACCCCCAACACACACACACACACACACACACTTGTACACATGCACACTCTTTCACATGCACTGTGAAAGAGGAGACTGGGGAAAGTATTAGAGTATGAAGGGAAAGGGGAACCTCCCCGACATGCAAGAGGAATATCATGTGCCCATCATAAATAGGACATGTTGTGCAACAATGTGGCTAAACTTATCGCACCTGCCTGTTGTGTAAACACGGGGCATGTTGCACAGGTGTGAAATGAGTCCTTTAAATACTTTGTAATTGTACGTAATGTTTTTATACATGTTGAAAGTGGTGGTTATCGTTCAATTCTTACATTGTAGCTCTACAATGAAGTCCAGGCTCGCCGAGGAGGAAGTGATGTCACTGCTGACGGCGGTAAAAGCAGCAGAGGGTCTGAGTTTGGCCCGAGCCACCATGTAAATGACCCTGTGGCTGTTAGCTTGCCCAAATACTATGGTAACGGCTATACCTACGTTGCCAAAAGCTACAGCTGCCCTACAAGTCATCGGAACGGCTATGGTGGTTACCACTCCAATGGAGTGTCAGAGATTGGAGAATTACTGGAGGATTATTTGGGCCAGGAAAATGAAATGAAGAACAACAATGGCTCCCGCCATGTGGTGAGTAAACGCAGTGCTTCATAGCATTCTTTTGGCATTTGCCGAATCAAGGAAACTAGATCTGTGTTGTGATGTGAGCTAACCGATAGCACCAGTCACTAGCGTATTGATTACAACTAGATGGTTCCTAAAAGTCTGGAAGGCTTACCAGATAGCACTTTCTGTCAGATTCTTTCACCTGCTTTCACACAAGTCATAAATCAGAATGTTTCTAAGAAACCCTTCTATAAAAGCCTAGAATCATCCTGAAATTCTGTACATTGTTTCTGTTCTGTCCTTTAGCACTTTAATGAGAATATTAAGGTTAGGAAGGAGAATGGGGTCAACAAACAGCCCGAAAATGACAGGTATGTGACCTTTAAAATATGACCTTTTAGTGATTTGACCTTTAATATTATTAAAAGCATGTGAATATATGAAATTCATGTGAATCTTATGTTTCTTTTGGGTTTGTTTGATTCAGGATTCGTCTAGAGCAGTGTACGGGCAGCGTTGAGGAAGATGAAAACCAAAGGAACCGAACGACACAAATGAAAGGCACCCCGTACAGGGAAAGCTCTCCCAACAAGGAAAACTACGGCGCAAAGCCGCCTTATAAACAAAGAGATGGCCCTTCTTTACCGCCGCGCTCCCAAGCCCCGAACGTCTCCCACGAGTCCCCTGCGATGGACAGGAAGTCCTTCTCCCCAGTGGTGCTGGCTGACAGGAAAGGCATCAGCCCATCTGTCCTCCGCAAGTTCGGCGCCATGCTCCAGGAGAACGAGGGTAAAACGCTCACCGACACCGGGGTGGTGAGCCCCCAGGGACGGGGGACTCCAGAGCCCCGGTGCCCCACCCCCAGCTGTCAGCGCAGGGCACTCGGATCGGCCGTCTCGGCCGCCGGCAGGCCGCCAGTGCGTGTGCCCACCCAGAAATGCCAAGCGGAGGCCGACGTGCTGACAGCGGAGACGGACGCCGGCCAAGAATGGCACAGCCAGGCGGACCAGCGGGGCTACGGCTACCCCAAAGGGCCCGGCCCTCATCAGGCACACAGGAAGGTGGACGGCAGTCCCAGGCCCAGACCCAGGTCCAGCAGTGTGGCGGACAAGGGGCTGGCCCAAGGGGACCGCTCCAGGAAGCCTGTGCCGCAGGAATACAGGGCTCGGAGTGGGTCCTCCGGAGCTCAGAGGACCCAGAGGGCTGGGTTGCCAGGTCAGGCAGAGCTGCTAAACGGCGTCCGAGAGGGGGACGACGGACTTATTGAGCTGCTTGACATGTTGGACATTCAGCATGAATACATCTCCAGCACCAGAGCTGGACATGCAATTTACAAACAGGACTCACAACAGGTGAATTATTAAACTTTTTACCAAATGAGTTATGAATTATTATTATTTAATTATGAATTAAAACACATTCTGTTTGATAAACATATACAACACACACACACAGACATGAGTAACTAACTGTCAACATCTCTCAACATCTTCAGGTAAACCAGTCTGAATCGTCCTCGGCGTCGCCTAGCAACAGTTTTTCCCGCCCCGCACGGCCGGCCAACCAGCGACCTCCTTCCAGATGGGCGTGCCACACCCCTGCCAACAGCATCATCAGCCCCTCTGGCCCTGCGTACCGGCCCCCGAGCCCCATGGTGCGCACCCCCAGGAAGTCTTCCATTTCCTGTTCACTCCACACTGAGACAGCCATCATGTGATGCCACTTTCCCCACAGCCTGCTCCCTGAACCCCCCCCCCACCCCCACCCTCCCCTCCGGAAAAGCCCCTCTGTGTCCACAGGTCAGCACTGACCCCTGTAAATAGTGAAAGACTATAAATATAAGTGCTTTAAATATTTCACGTATTCTAAGGATGCTGTGTTCAAGAGAAACATCTTCTGAAGCATTCAGATGTTACTGTGGCTTTTTCTGTCACCTGTGCCAAAATCTGCAACCAAAAGGCTCCGGTTTTTCCACCTTTATTGCATTTAGAGCTTTTGTTATATTTAACATGTTTTGTTTGTTTGTTTATTTTTGTAATAAAGATTGCGTGGACTTGTATAATGAGATTTGGCATGCCGCCCCAATATGAGGGTGCATGTTTCTGCATTTAACCTAATCCTTATGGTGGCCATTTTGACGCAAATCCAACATGGCCACCAGTAGGAACATACAAAGTGGCACCTATGCCTAATGTGTGTCTTTCTGTATCATATTGTCAAAGTTCACGTATTTATTATGTGAGATATTACTACAACAGGCTTTTTATGAATATACTTTTTCTTGATAATAAACATGGCAGTGCTTTGCGATGAAGAGTCTCTATTCTGTCATTGAAATGCATTGTTTGACAAATGTCAGGTCATATTTCAGGGGTGGCTGGTGATTTAGTGCATGTCACACCCAAAGACATCTTATAACACCAGCACCCTGCATTCCAAACCAACAGATGCATAGACATCTCCGCTTAAGAAATGTCACCACTAGAGCACATAACTACTCTTGGCTATTAACCTCACCAAAAACATGCATGGGTTGAATAAGTTAAATATTAAATTACATTTTAAGCACTAATTCTGCCAGGCTGAATTAGACCTAAATTTAAAGATGACTCCTAAATTGTGGTGCAGCGCCAACAGACACTTCTCACACCAGCTCACAGTGTGAGATACATAATGTAACTGTAGGAGAACGGGTATAGAGAACAGTGTGCTATCTATTTTCTTAGCCTGTGGTTCTCGCCTAATAAACCTGTGTTAACAACCCCTGGCATCTTGTATGCTGCTCTTCAACAGTTGGGGAGCCCGTTCAGATACACACACGATACACACACAAGCAAAAGAATATATTAGATCACACGGTAAAGATTGCATTAACATTCACTAGCCATTTCATTACAGATTTTGCCTTGAAGAGAGTTACAGTACTAGTTGTTTCAAAAATGTACACTCAGAGAAATACCCTTAATCACACAGTAATACTCCTGCCGAGCGAGGAGGTCCTTTAGCTGTGATATGACACGTACAGGGCCGTGTGGGCGTATGGAAGTCCCTTGGCCTCACTGTGCTTCAGCACTGTCACCTAACCTCTCAGTGCTATGTGGGACCTCAGACACAAATAGCAAGCGTGACGTTGTTTTGGTGCCAGAAATCTTAGCCTGCTGTCCACGGCATCCTTAAATAAAGACTATATGTGTGTGCATCCTCTCTCTCTCTCTCTCTCTCTGTAATATATCACCACTTCTAACTTTCCAATCAAAAATAATGGCAAAAGAAACAATAATGATATGTCATTCTCTCTCATCTCCTTTTTTTGGTAAACTTTATAAAGACACCCAGGACCGATATGTTAAAGTCCTCGTTATATCTGTCTCCTGCTATCGTAACCATTAAAAGAAATGTGTCACTATTTCTGCTTTCAGCAATGGCCTTTTCTGCTAACACCTCTGTTGCTCTGCCCCTCCTCTCTCCCAGGGTGTAAGTGTGTGTAAGAGTGAGCCTGTCTTGCAGGCGGCTAACACCTCATTGGCCCGCACAGGGGTATTTTAAACAGATGTCCTGCTAGCTGTCAGTCTCGGGCCTGATCAGCTCTTCCTGATGGCCCTATCAAGGCTGCAACCTGCCGAGTCTGTATATATGTATCTGTATATTACTGATCCCCCCTCTCCCATGATTGTGATTGTGTGTGTTTATGTAGCAGGTATGTATTGTAAGTCATGCTAAAATGTTCTCACAAGTTACCTCGTTCAAATAAATGTGTTTGTATGATGCATTGAAATTCAATGAAGGCTGATAAAAAATGTAAAAAAATGTTTAGTACATATTGTATATTAAGTAGAGGCGAAAAGTTCCTCTTAATCTCCAGAAATATGAAAACACACGCACACACGCATACATGCTGTTTGAAAAGACTGCAGATGAAGATGTACATCAGCTACGTATAGGAATATATAGCACGTCATGAGAGGTTCGCTGAAGTGTCGCCCAAAACAATGTCTTTGATCACTTGCATGGTTGCTGAGCTGCCCTTTCTGTGAGTTATAGTTGTGTGTGCGTATGTGTGCGTGTGTGTGTGTGTGTGTGTATGTGTGCGTGTGTGTGTGTGTGTGCCAGCATAATGTATTCCATGATGTCATGAAGGAAACCAATGAGATTGGCTGCCCAATAAAATGAGGGCAAACTACACTGATTCAACATTTACATGATCTATCTATCTATCTATCTATCTATCTATCTATCTATAATAATGTGAGTCACTAAACAGCAAGAGATATTTGCCATTTTGTGTCATCACATTAACATTCGAAACACATCATCCATTCCTCACTGGAGACGCATTGTCTAGATGAGTTGCTAGGCAGAAAACCTCTGAATGTCGTTCTGTTACGTGCCAGGCAGAGCAAAGAGCAAGAGAGAACAACCAACATAACCAAGTGCATGCCGTAGGCCTGGCACCAAACACACACACACACACACACACACACAAGGTCCCCCCGCATTAAAACGTGTTATCCCGACTGAACGATCCCCCTGACAACACCTGTCTTATGTCCTCCACCCCCTGTGCCTAAGTGTTGTCAAGCCCCTCCACTGACAGGCCTAGCATGTGTCAGTCACGCTTGCAACAGGCTTAAAATAGACATTTAACTGTCACTTCCTTGTGTGTGAGTGTTCACACAAATGCGAACCAGGGGAACGACAGGACCACCCTGCCCCAGAGTTTTAAACTATTGGGAACATGGAGTGCTGAATTTGAGCTCTCCTCCAGCTGCCCTGGGTTGCAAAGCCCCTCCCTTGGCATTGTCTGGAATGTTATTTCTTCCTTGTAGAAGTTTTAAAGGCCCACAGGGGTTTACATGTTTGAAACGACACGTGTTGTAAGACGCTTTTGACCTCTGCTGTGTTTGCATTGCTGTGCCTTCTACCTTCTACGCACTTTAGCATCCACCTGCGCAGGATACATGAGTGAGAGGTGTTCCATTTAGGGAATAGCAACCACCTGTTTCACAGCCTACATTCAGTCATTTGGTGTCATCTTACAGTTTTTCTCAGTCACTTTGGTACATTTTTCGATTCATTCTTAACAGTTGCAAACCAGCGTGTACATTTCTCAAAACAATTCGTACAAACAG
>JAODUH010058964.1:0-17875 GCA_027564835.1 Typhlichthys subterraneus | reverse complement strand
TTTTTCAATTATTTTTATATTTATTTAATTATTTATACTTTTCTTTATTTATTTATACTTTTATATATTTATTTATTAATTTTTTATTATGGCAGTCCCGGTCCTCCATACACAAAATGGTCAAGCTGTAAAATATAAGATACCGAAAATGGCAGAATCAATAATGCTAGCCTATCTATTGAGTTTTTTGTTGTCTTCTTGCGGGTAGGCCTAACTACTGACTATTTACTACTACAACCATCGAGAAGCCACCCACCTTGTCAAACCACTAGTGTTCCTGAAGGTACATTTTTAAATTAATATTTAAATTGTGGTTTGCTCTTCTTGGGGAAAATGGAGAATGGAATGGATTTGATCTGAGATCAATATAAATATATATATATATATAATATAATAATATAATTTTGACTTATGACTTAAATGGTGTTATAATGCAACCCCATCAAGCAATCATTCATAAGGTCTAGCAAGTATTAAAATAGTTTAATGTATTGTTAAACTTTTAATACTTTCTATTGCATGCACCAAATAAAATGCACCAAAACTTCCAAAACACTGTCTCAAAATTATTTTTACCAAAACATGCTTCCTCTCATATGCAAGATAACCAATGACCAGAACCAATGAACACAATGACGTAAACAAACACTTTTGAGTTTTTGCCACCCTTTACACCTAAATCATCACCTACATGTACATAGACCCCCTTTCTACCTTCACACCATTATATGGGTTAGGTGATAAATGGGGGTCGATATAATTGACTGGCCAATAATTTAACATGTTTCCAAATAACACACAACCACAAGAAAGTGTTTGACAGTGTGTTCTGCAGACATTGAAAACTGGTTTCTGTACGGACAACGGTGGACTGCACAAATACACGTAACGGACAGAGAGGCATTAAAAAGATACCGCACTGTGGCCTAGTTGACGACGATAAAAGTCAGAAATCAAACATGACTTTTGAAACATAATATGCTCATCTGTGCACAGCATTGCTGACAGCTCTCTCTCTCTCTCTCTCTCTCTCTCTCTCTCTCTCTCTCTCTCTCTCTGTGTGCTTTATATTATAAATATATATATATATATGTGATTTATAGAGTGATACTGAATATTCTTGGTACCTAACTAGTACCTACTGAGGACTGTTCAAACGTTTTTTTTTTTCAAATGTAGTGCATTCTGTTCTATGGCAGGATGTCCTGAAGTCCAGGTCTGTAGAGCCTCTGTGTTGTGTCTTTGAACGCTGCCATGCCATTTGATTAATGTGCACATGCTTTACATGCATCAACACCTACTCAACAGCATTCATGTTTTTATGCATTGACACATGGATTTCCCATTGAAAATTCATAAAAGGGGTATTGATGCCAAAAGAATGTAATGGAAACATTCTGGAAAATATGTTGGATCGTTTTCACGCTGTGGTAAAAATGGGTAAATCCCTACTTTGTGCACATTAATCGGAAACAGTTCTATGGATCAATGACAATCTATTCAGAAATTATTCAGATTTTCCTGTAGCTAACAGCAATATCAAACATCTTTCATGTATACTTTTTGCACATATGGACTGAGCTGAGGTAACACAATAATGCAAGATGCTTTTCAAAATATGATGATAAATAACTATAGGAATATAATTTCTGTCAGGAACACAATAGTCAAAATAAGTATTTTATTTGCATCGAGTTATTTACTGTATTTGGAGGTATGGCTGTGTTCTGGGAGCTCCCTCCCTCCCTTACCATGCGCGTACATGGAAAGCCCAAGGCATGGAGAGCAGCAGAAAGACCCCCCATAGGGTACAGAACAGAGCAAGCATCAATGACAACACCGTGACATTGAGTAAGTCAGACACAGCATGAACGGAGGTGGTGGGATGCACAAAAGCTTGCAGATGAAGCGCTGAGAATGGGTGTATGCTAAGGCCGTTCAAATAAGCAACCTGAACAAGTTTGGTCAATAATATGCTTTGGCGTGATCAGCTGAGCAGTCTGGTCACTAAGATCAGATGAAAATAAGATGATTGTGATCAGATGACAATTGTGATTATACTTGACATCGTGTCCTGCCTGAATTATCGCTATGTTTGATTTGAGGTGGTTGGCCTCAAGAGAGAACAAGCACAACTTAAATGATCCATTTGCAATTGTGTTATAGCATACACTGTTTGGTTTTGAATGTATCACCACAATAACAATGTTAAACTTCTGTTAGATTAGGTTACTTGGAACAAGGATGTTTTCCTTTTGTGTGTTGGATCTGAATAATTACTGTAACATCACCTGTCATATGCTATAGATAGACCCTGACCCTGTGTTCAGAGGGGTACACTGTCCATCAAGCTATACAAAAAGCTAAATATGTTTTTACTCTCCAAGTTGTGCATGTCTGCACATATCTCCAGCTTTCTGCATAGCTGCATTCCCACCAGAGATTCTGAACAAACTGTCCAATCAGCAGAGCAGAACTGGCAGGCAGAAGGCACAGTGTGGTTTAAGGAGATGACTAAATGATCACATTCAAGCAGTCAAGCAGTACAGGAGGAAAAATATGTTAAGCATAATACACGCAGGCTCTGGCACTACCTTCTACTTATCGGACCAGTCTTCTCTGATCTTTATCTGAATGTCGAGAAGCAGCGATGAAGGCAAATTAAGTTCACTTTAATTACGTTATTGTTAAAGGTATTATATACAATATTGTAAACATTAATATAATGGCAAACAACTGTTTTCTGTGTAGAGATAAGTAATTCCATCCTGAGAATGACATCCCACTCCTGTGTGTGTTATAATCTGAGGTTTGTATTTTATAATAATAATAATAATAATAATAATGATAATTTATATGCGATTTGTGCATGTATGTGATCCACAAAGCATTTGTTTTAGTCTGAGATGCTGGTGCTTAGTGTGACATACAGTATGTCAGACAAGATAATATTGATCCAGTGTATTTTACAGTGTATATTACTTTTTGCCACTAGATGTCACTCTAAGCACAGCAGCATCTCAACCCAAACAAATGCTTTGTGGAATACCTACGGACTAACATGCATGTGCTGCCGGCCTGACGTGAAAACAAATAGCGAAAGAGTTCAAATGACAACACACACAGAGAGAGTGTGATTGTATTCACTGTTCCGAAAACAATAACTCCACAATATATTTAAAATAGCTGTTTGTTGCTATTTTCATCCAGACATTTAAGCCTTGATGTTTTGTTTGAAATTAATGGAGAGCTAGTTGCTCTTTTAAGAATGGCGATGGTGGGTGATATGCATATTAGATATCGTCACATTGAATTATTGAATGTTATCCTAATATCATTATCCTACAGGTGGAACCTATAAACACTTATTTCTACTAATGCATGCTTAAAAGCTATGCTGTCAATTACTCTAAAACGAATCAAGCATAGCGATAGTTCAGGCAGGCCATGAAGTCACGCCCGGCCACGCTTAATCTCAATTGTCATCTGATCACAATCACTGCTCAGTTGATCTCAGCGACCATACTGCTCAGCGGATCACGACAAAGCATAGAATTGGCCAATCTAGTCTGGGCGCTTATTTAAGAGTCCTTAGCCTACACCAGGGGTGGGCAATCCTGGTCCTGGTGGGCCCGTGCCCTGCATGATTTAGGTGTCTCCCTGCTCCAACACACCTGATTCAAATGAATGAGTCGTTGGAAGCCTGCTAACGAACCCATTCATTTGAATCAGGTGTGTTGAAGCAGGGAGACATCTAAATCATGCAGGGCACCGGCCCTCCAGGGCCAGGATTGCCCACCCCTGGCTACACCCATTCTTAGCGCTTCATCTGCAAGCTTTTTTTGCATCCCACCACCTCCGTTCATGCTGTGTCTGACTTACTCAATGTCACGGAGTTGTCATTGAAGTTCTGTATCCTATGGGGGTCTTTTTGCTGCTGTCCCTGCCTTGGGCTTTCCATGTACGCGCATGGAAGGGCAGGGAGCTCCCAGAACACAGCCATTATGATACCTCCATATAAAAATAACCTATTTTGACTATAGTGTGACTGAACTTTAGTTCTGCACGCCATACTGCACTGTGAGTGTAATTCTTAACCACAGAATGCATATCATATTAAATACTTCTATAATTTAATGGAAAAATGTAACTGGTAACGTAAGGTGGTCTATATGGTCATCGCGCTCATTGATGTTGAATGCCTTTTTTATAGTAAAATAAAAGTTTAACCTATTTCAAGCATTCTTATATGTCCAAACATTGTATGATGCATTAACACAATGACTACAGTAAAGCCACACACATGCTCACGCATGCATACACATGCTTGAGCATGGACTCATATATTGGCAAATACAATATTTAAAATGACTTGAAGTTATCATAAAATGTGATTGGAAAAATGTATCTCAGAGGTAGAAGGAAAAAAAACTTGGAATTGCAAACGGTTTTGACCAATGCTGTCAGAATTAGTGTAAGAATACAAAAATGTTTTTGATCAAAAACAAATATGATGAATTGTAATTATAAACATACAATTAATGAATACTTTGAATTATATACTATACTATGAACAACCTCATAAAATAAAATAAAATGTATAACCAATTACTGTAAATACAGTAATAACATAGAGTATGTATGATTCACATTTACAGTTACAATTAATCATATTTGTTTTACTTTCTTAGATTTTCGATAATTTTTGTATGATTGTATTGTATGTATTACGTTATTATAATAATATTTAAAAAAAAATAAAATTATATATCCTGCATGATTCAAATTTTCAAATGACTATTTCCAAAATAGTAATAATATTCCAATTAATAATCAAAGTAATGCTGCATTACTGTGTTACAAGAATGAGATTGCTGGTCCTAGCAAACTTAGGGTAGGCTAAATGAACCAGCCTGTCCAATCATCTGGTTTGGGAGGCTGCAATGTTTTCACTTTGGCTGATTGTTGACTCCTAAGGTTCATTATTGTTCCAATAAAGAGAATTCAATTCTAAAATGAGGTGGCTACACGGGTTGTAATTTTTCTGGGTGAGGGGTGAGCTGATAGTCAAAGTAATTTAGTAATGTAACTAGTAATGTAACTAATTACTTTTAATACCCAGTAATAAGCAAAGTAATTGTATTACTTTTTGAAGGAGTAATAAGTAGCTAGTAACTCATTACAATTCCTGTGTAACTTGCTTAACACTGCTCTTCACGCTAGAGGGAGACATAGGGCTAATTTCAATGTCAGGCATCACTTCCAGACGATTACGTAATATGCCAGTCTACCTACACTTTCTAAAAATGTAAAAAGAAGTGTGATTGAAGCTATCGTGCTGATTTTATTTTAATTAAGCGCCTCGTCATATAATGCTGAAAGCTTGATTGACAGTGACGATTTCTCATGGGAATTAATAGCAACCATTGTGCGTTTTAATATAGGCTTCGAGAAAATGTAACTTTTCTTTCTGTCACACTCGAGGAACAACATACATACATTGCCCAGCCTTTTGCAAGTCATGACAGTATTCAGTTTCTTTATCTGCATTATCAAATAACTAACAATTAGCCAGTGCCCCACAACGTGTACACACTGATATTGGACATGGATAAACAGTTGTGCAGTAGGATATCACAGAGCAAAATCTAAACTTTTATCAAACCTAAACTCATATTGGTCACTGATGTTGAGAGTAGCTGAGGGCTTTGAAAAAGCATAATAAAACCAGCATGTTCGCTTCGACGTTATTGCTGGCCATCTGTTCACAACCTGCGCAAGAGCAGCAAGTATAATGCTATGATTACTCTTGTCTCTAGGTGGCAGTGTTGCCACATAGTTAGAATAATGCTTTGAATATTGTATGTAGAGAATTCACGTTAAATATACAATACAATTACATTGGAGGCAGAGGAGCAATCACTGTGACATAACTCCCATACTCTCTCTTTGTTAATCGTATTCAAGCCCTTTTGTTCATTGTATAACTCCCGTGATACATTGAAAATAAGTTATGAATGCTGACTATGAGCTTTGAAGCTGTAACTGAGAACTATAGGCCTCGGACATATACGGTTTTATTCTCAACTTCATGCTAAATGAAACCTATAGATGTGAAACATATATAAATAATAATGTGTAACTATGCAAACTGAATATTTTACAATATAATAAAACTCGATTATGCAGACTGATGCCACAAGAGGTAGTATAAGTCTGAACTAAGGTTTTCATTGGAACAAAACTCACTGTTAATCATTATTTGAATTATTTAATAATTCACTAAAAACATATACTGAACTACTTATATATAATGTATAATAATATTATATATAATATACACTAATATACTAATAATTATTTATGTATATATATGATTAATTATATTAATATTTTATGTATACAATCTGCATTACAAGGATGTTTTACAGAACAGTAAACAAACACCGGTGATGTCATAGTTTTAAAACATTTGACAATGAATAGACCGTCTTGCGGCTTAATGGAACCTAGGTATCCTTTTCCTTATTTCGAATGCAAACACAAGAGAAAAGACATTTGAATCACATGGCAATACGGGCTTTCTATCACTTTGTAGTCTCCTCTTTTGAAAGTAGCAGTGCTGCGAGGGAAATATGAATGCCTGGTTTGCTAGCCCATGCACGTCATAATTAGACTTGGTCTGCCGCCGTCATTTCTCATCTAGAAAGGAGCGCGCTAGTTCTCATCACAGCGACCTGCCTGGAAGGTGCTCATTAATGAAGTGACACACACATGCGCACGCACATGCACACGCGTGTACACACACACACACAAACCTAGGGCCCTTTAGACTTTATTTACTTCACCAGCTCAAATAATTGTTTTTCATCTTGTTCTAAATGAGGGAGGCTTATTTATAACAGCGTCAAGACCATTCTGCAGTGGAAGCTTTGAGAGCGATTCTAACACAGCCACCAATATATATTAGAGCTAAGGGGAACCGACATCTTAATTACAGAGTATAAATCAGCATTACTTACTACGTTACTTCATACACAGGCATAAAGTAAAGTTGGCAAATTATGAAATCATCATCTAAATCAATATTACCTGCAGTATAGGAGAACTTCAATGTACAGTATATTTTACAGCTATAGCTGATGTGAATGGAATTATCATTTTCATTAAAAGCAACGTTGCCTATATATTGTTGCTATTTCCAAATGATATGAGAATGATAATACCTATTGCATTTGGAGGGAACATTTGGTACTCACTTTCAGTATTTTAACTTAACTTTTACTTGTGTGTGTGTGTGTGTGTGTTATTATATAGTGTCAAGTAGGCTGGCATGTCTATCTATATGTCGGTCTGTCTGTCTGTCTGTCGCAAGTGGCGGCACACCTGCTAAAGCACTAAACAGTGCTTTATGCTGCCGTCAGTAAGGACCATATTCATGTGTGTACATGTCGGTATGTATGAATAAACATATTGATGGTTTGTACAAATGGATGTATTCTAGTCACACACGCACACACACACACGCACACACACGCACACACACGCACACACACGCACGCGCACGCGCACACACTGCCTGAGGTGGGGGATAGAGTTGGCCACTGTAGTGTCCTGTTTCAGCAGACACATACTAATGTGATGTATCCTGTCTGTGAGTGACAACATCTCCAGGTTATGGTGACAGTCGGATAGGGGAGATGGGACACATGGGTTAGGGATCAACATGCAACCATGGGACACTGGGAAAATACATCCTTATGCAATCTTGCATGCATAGACACACAGGCACACACCATTGCGTATATGTGAGGTGTGTTTTTCTAAAAAGTAAGAGCGCTAGAGGATATAGATGCGTTAAATCTACAATACCTTATGCCTATTGGACAGACTGAATGTATGTTCACTTACAAGTACACAGTAGAGTGTTTTTAATTCAAGTCAAGTCAAGTCAACTTTATTTATATAGCATTTAATCACATTGTAGTCTCAAAGGGCTTTACAGCCTACATTTCACATGGAAACAAACAACTCCCCCTTAACCTGCTCCTAATGCTCATTATCAATAGGATGTATTTATTATATACTGATTAGTTAGAATAACCCTTTTATAGTTATGACTGAATATTAAAGAATGCATGCTTGGGTATTATGTCACTGGAATTATCATTGATCATACCGCAAAGACACACACGCGCGAGCACACAAACATAAACACACACAGACACCTTTGGTGACATCATTTGGCACCATTTTTCATACAGTATTAGCGGACTAGCTTATTATTACATAACAGTAACATGAAAGATGTAATTAGCGTAAAAAGGAAGAAAGGTACAATGAGGGTTAAAACTTTGCTAAGAGAAAACTGGTCAGGAACGTGGCACAGAATGTGTACACTTAATTTAAAAGAATGCAGAATTACAGTTGAATGGCTCCGAAGAGTTACATTTTAAAAGCCTGCACCACGCCTAAATAAAAATAAGTATTAATGAATGAACCATTGCTTGTTTCAAAGCAAAAAGGTAGCACAGGACCAAATGGAACATAATAGCGTAAAAGGTTTAGGGATTTGATTTCTGATCAAATAACCATTACATTTTATCAGAAAGTTCAATGTGACATTAAAGTAGTTCTATATGTCTTTTCACACACACACACACACGCACATGCACATGTACGCACGCACACACACACACACACACAATAACATGCGCACGCAGCCTGCCTGGATATGTAAACACACACAGAGGGAGTGTGATGTCATCAGGACACAATTACTCCACTATACTGTATCTTTATATAGCAAATAGTTTGCTGCTATATTACTGTAATCTTTAAAATATTTAGAACCCTTAATCATTAGTGTGTTTGGAGGTATTACTTTCATATGTAACGCACAATGTCAGATAAGAGTTGACTGATTTAGATTTCTATTTTATTTGAATTAACTACACAATTAACGACATTAAGACATAACTATGTTTTTGGGTTTATCATTCTTTTACATTTCATTATGTGTGTAAAAGCATCGGACTAACACAGTATTAAACCCTATGGCAATGATGTCAAGATGACCTGAAGGATGGATTTCCAGCTGCTAAAAGCTAATTCAATAAAAGTAAATACAGTATACTTTCCAGGTTGTACCAAGAGGGAATACAATGAGAACATTGACTATCCAATTCTTATTTCTCTAAAGGTCCCTAGCCAACATCTTCCTGCAGCTAAATTACCTCAGAACGTCTCTGTATTCAGAGTGATTTCAACAGCTACATGTATCAAATTGTGTCAAATGTTAAATATAAATTATGAAAATTATGAAAAATATGAAATATCAGTAATTATATAAATTACGGATTTTTATACATTTTTTCAGAAATCCAAGTAATGGTGAAATAATGCATTTGTCTGTTATTTACCTGTTGCAATTCTGGCCACCCAAACTAAGGTGTTTTAATGAAGTGCTTAAGGGGGAAAATCTCTGGATTCCTGACAGCAAATAATCAGTAACTGCAATACATCTATTTCTAAGGGGCTATCATAGAGAAAATGTTAGGGTGAAACCCAATCGGTACAACCAGCACAGCATAGAGAAAAGTACAACATGATTCAACAAAACGATTCCTTTCAGAGCATCAATGTTCAGCTATTAGGCTATAACTACATTATATGATCTGACATAGGCTAGCCTATATTATTGTCCCCAGAACTTATATTTAATACAAGGAAGACACATTAGGTGGCATATTGCCTATGATAGTATGTTAAAATGGCTTTACAGTTTTTATCAGATGACATGTGACCATGTAAATCTGAGGCCATGGTTCTCAGCAAGAAACCGACGGAGTGCCTACTCCAGGTGGGGAATGAGTCCTTACCCCAAGTGAAGGAGTTCAAGTACCTCAGAGTCTTGTTCGCTAGTGAGGGGACTATGGAGCGGTAAGATTGTCCGGAGAATCAGAGCTGTAGGAGTGGTATAACAATCACTTTACCACACCGTTGTGACGAAAAGAGAGCTGAGCCGGAAGGCAAAACTCTCGATCTACCGGACAATTTTCATTCTTATCCTCACCTATGGTCATGAAGGGTGGGTTATGACCGAAAGAACAAGACCACGGGTACAAGCGGCTGAAATGGGTTTTCTCAGAAGGGTGGCTGGGGTCTCCCTTAGAAATAGGGTGAGAAGCTCGGCTATGCGGGAGGAACTCGAAGTAGAGCCGCTGCTCCTTTGCGTCGAAAGGAGCCAGTTGAGGTGGTACGGGCATCTAGTAAGGATGCCCCCTAGGCGCCTCTCTTGGGAGGTGTTCCAGGCACGTCCAGCTGGGAGGAGTCCTCGGGGAAGCCCCAAGACTAGGTGGAGAGATTATATCTCCACATCGGCCAGAGAACGCCTCGGGATCCCCCAGTTAGAGCTGGATAACGTGGCTGGGGAAAGGGAGGTTTGGGGTCCCCTGCTGGAGCTTGGAGCTGGAGTTTACTTGACTAAGCGCCAGTAAAAGGCATTTCAGAGGCGTGGAAAATTAATTAAAATAGAAGAGTATCGATAGTGGTATCGATAAAGACTCAGGTTATTACAAGGTCTCGAAAATGGTGTCAATATCAATACAAATGTATGATCCCCATCCCTATTCAGTACTCATATGCATCCACAGAACTTATTCTGCACTTTTACCTGAGAGTCAAATGAGGGGCATGCTGGTGGCTGGAGTAAATCCATAGCAATTCTTTTTTTTTTATCTGTTCACTGATGTTTTTACAGTGCTTTTTATGAGTTTACATAGTAGCACTTTGAGATTTGTTCAAATGTAAAGTGCAATACAAAATACATTTATTGTTATTATTATTATTATTATTATAGTATCCCCCTAAAATGTACATTAGACGTGCATAACTACAACATTATTTTAGACTGGGCAATTCATATGATGATAAAGGGTGGACATTGAGGTGTCACCTGCACGGTCTGAACTGCCTGCTCCTCCAACCACCTCCATGATGGGCATCCTTTTGTTGTTGGCTACTGTCAACTCTTCTGCCCCTCCTCCAGTGCCTTTTTTTGCTTATGTGTCCATACACACTATCTATATTGTGTTTTAATGATGAGAACTATTAATACACACCACTTGAAATAATGTTCTTGTATTTCATCCTAACCTGCTGCAATGTACGCTTTCCACTGGCGTTGCATCTGAAATTATTAGAATTAGATTCACATAGCAGAACATTCATAGGCCTACATGTAATTCTACATCCTAATGTGCTTTAAGGAGTAGGCTAGAGCTTAATTTATTAATAAGATAAGCTAGAGATATGCTATATATAGTAGTGATACTAAATGCTATATATAGTAGTGATCATTATGTTCCACCTAATGTTCACCAACATACAATATTACACACACACATATATATTTATGTGTGTGTGTGCGTGTATGTGTGTGTGTATGTGTGTTTGAGCATTTAGAGCTTTGATTTGAAGACTATTGACCATTAGAATTCACATTTTAAGGAATAGTTTGAGTGATGTTCTCCAAGATAGTCTGCCTCTCCATGTCATTTTGTTTTGGTCAGTTTGTAAAACAAAGTGAAATGCACATACTAGCATTTTAAAAGCATAAGGTTTTGAGAAAAGTCACACAAATGTCACACAACAAATGGAATATAAATTTAAAATAAATAAGAAATGGAACAGATCCGTTGACAGTGTTGATAACAGGAGGACACATCTAACATATTCTGTATGTTGGGGGAACAACCACCCACCCTAAGAATGTGTGGTCATGCCCATGGCTGCAATGGTCTGATCAGAACAGGGCAGACATCCCGTCATGAGAACTATAAAGCCACTCTTCCTCTTCCTGCTCCCCCCCCCCACATCACGTCCATGCATTTCCAGCATCAAGGTGCCAGCTGAATCCACAAAAGAAACGCCAAAAACACTATAAAAATCATGATCCAGGAGGACTTGCCCTTAATCCACCCGATGAATTTACTATTTGGGCCATAACTGAAGTACCGTAAGTGGAACACCGGTGTCTGCTTAAGAGCCATTTCATCTGGCAAACCTGAATATGTTATGAGCTCTGACATGATTAGGGCCCTTCTACAGTGTGATTATGCAGGTGATGTGTGAATGTAAATGTCTATTTCGTGAGATACCTTTGAAACCAGGTTTCTATTGCATTGCATCATGTTTGGCTTTGTAAACATTCATTTATTAATTGCAGGCATTACTTTGCTGGGATAATCTATACCAACACAAACACAGACAACACATAAACATTATTTTTTAAATTTAGGTCTCTCATAGGAAAGCTTCTTATGCCCATGCTTCTAGTTGGCACAGTTTAGGATTGAGAGAATATCAAATGGTTACCAGCCAGGACTCAGACAGAATGTTTCCTTGTTACTTTTAAAAACGTGCAATATCAAAACTACTTCTGTGTATATGGTCCCCAAGAAACTGACGTCAGGTTGTCTGTATTCTAAAGACTGACTAGGGAGTATTTAGTTGTGAAGCACTTTACTTTCACGCCATGAGGCATTGTGCCATTACAGAAGAAACCCAGAATAGCGACAGCAGTCCACACAGGGTCACTAAATGAAGGGTATGTCAGGCAATGCTCTAAATGATAGTCTTTTCAGGTGTTATGGTGTTAGTGCTGGTGCATTGGTTCCAGTGACATTCGTTAAACAGGCAATCTTGAGGTTAATTTGCTTTCAATGTTTTTCACATTTACCGTTTTCTTCAATTTCGGAATGGGAATTTGATATAGAATAAAATAATTTTTGCAGTTGAGCGCTTTTCATCGAAATCACCAACTGTCATCCATAATAATAGTGACATGAGAAAAAAATGGTGTGTCCTTCCAGAATATTAATGGTAAACCACTGTAAGCACATGGAGTATAAAGTTAGTACTTTCAAACGAACTATGTGGATACATCCTAAAAATCCACAACGGTACTTGTTTGTTACGATGTGCTTGATGCTAGCCATGCCATGTGCAACTGAGCTTCTGTATGCTGTATGCATATTACCCTATGTTAATATTAATATTGGGTGAAGCAACAGACCACACAACAAACACAATGTGTTCTGAGGAAGCAGCCCTGCCATCTCACCCTGAGACAGCGGGAAAAACTGCCTTCCTCTATTCATTTTAATCAAAATGGGTTTGTCTGTTTTATGCCCTCTCAAATTCTAATTAATGAATGATTTACATCCTTGTGGCATAATTGACCATCAATACCTTCAAATGTCCCTGTACATTGTCCACGGTTGAACAAATATTTCCAATTAGTCAGTAGATTGTGATATGGTTTATTAATTATCTAAAAGGGAAACTATCTTTTTACCCTCTGCGAATGTAAGCAGTGTAGTCTGCGGCTAATACTTATTCTGTTTATTTTATAGAGCACCTTGACATTTCTTCAATATAGACTCATCATTTTGAGTTGACTTAACTCAGTACCCTGAAATATCGTTTTATTTATTGTGGATTTACCTCAGCTCAACAGATGATGATAAGCCACAATGCAACATAACCTTGAAATATAATAAATAGCTAATAATTTTATAGTGTGAAGCCTGGGAGAGAATATCTGAGAGAGAATATCTTGAAACTTTACTGTACAGAATAATCACTGCAAAAGCATTTGTGACTAAAATAGGTCAAAATATCAAGGTGGGTCTATATGACTGGAGCCATATGGATATATGGTACGTTGGTGGTTTTGTTCATTTCATCCCTTTGGAGCACATTGACCTCCTGCTAGTTTTTCATCTCCACATTTTGTTCCTTTAGTCTGTGAAAAACTGTAAGAAGCTGCTCTTCAGAAAAATACTTCAGTTGGCCTTGTACATAACGAAATATAAGTCAAGTGTTTTCTAGGCAATTAAACAAAAAGGTTTTCTTCTCAAAGAGCAGATCTCATTTAACCAAAGAAGATAGATTACATTAGTAATGAAAAGTAACCGAGCATCCTCTTGATTTAAACAAAGACAAATGGCCCTGTCTGTTCCATCATTTAGCATTTAGCCGCATTTAGGTTTTAATTCTTGCATCTGTGAACTGCAGATTTATGGAGGCAATAAACAATACACAGTATTATAAAACGCTGTAAAGGCACACTCCTCAATTTGTGCCTATAGAATTGCCTTTGTGGTTGAGTCCTGTGGGTGCTATTACACTGAATGTATCTTTAAAGTGACTTCCTGTAAAAGAGTGATTGTCACAACTGCCAGAAGTGCCCTCTTTAACACACTTGTATTTATTTAATTATGGGCATGCTAATGGTTTACTATCTTGCTGAATGTCAGCTTGGGTACTTGATTGATCTGATTCCTGAAGGGTTTCATGCAATTTATCTTTCTTAATGACTGACGTGAATGCTTTGCTGGCTGATAGACTGCCTGAATACTGTAAATGTCTGACTGACTGGCATGATACAATCTAATTAAGCACTATAATGCTACATGTATCTGTAGCGACTGTAGAGTTGAAAACATACAGCCCCACTCACATCATGTGCTACCGTATCTCCTCATATAGGACGTATACCGAGAGCTGGACACGTCCCGAGAGTGTGATTGATTGCCAATTTTGGAAGTATAGCAAATGTAAATGTATGTGCAGTAATGCATTAAAAGCCTATACAGTTTACAATTGTATTACTCTCTTGGTGGACCTGCTAGAGAGAGCGCTACATGCTTTTCCACCTTGACCAATAGGCGGGAAAAACAAACAAGGGTATCAAGTGTTTCTCCCTTTAGGCTGTGATGAATTTCCCCTCAGTCCAATTAGGGGGCGCTGCTGTGACTGGCTGATGCTCTCTAAAGACAATTGGCCATAATGGGCTTCACTAAATAGCCTGAACGGGGGAAATGGGGTAGGAAAATAATAGCATTTATGATAGACAAACAAACGGCAGAGAGTGAGGATGAAAAAGCGAGAGAGATGTAAAGGGGCCTGGAAGAGTCGGACTGACGAAGAGAATGAGAGCGAGTGGTCGAAGAAGAAGTGGCAAGTGAGCCCTCCGGTACTAAGTGGATTTAAATGGCCGCAGAATTCACTTAGCCAGCCATTCACCCTTAGTGGAGAGCAAGGGTATTGTCCGGAGGTTGTGTGTCTGTCTGTGTGTGCTTCTCTGACGTGCTTTGTATTTGTACAGTATATTGTGTATGTGTGAGAAGACATTAATTTAGTTGTGTTTATATTTGTCGTGCGTGTTTGTGTGAACGTGAGTATTTGTTTACCTGTATGTACATAGCATTTACGAGCATGAGTGTGCTTGTGACATTAATTGTTTGTATATATACTGTATATTATATTGTGTGTAACTGAATATTTATTGCATGCTTATATTTAGCATGTGTGCGCATTGCTAGGCTATTTACTATTTGAGACATTATTCATATATCTTTGTTGGTGTGTTTTGTGTGTAAGTGAGCATGATTCTGTTTATGGGGGTGTACCTGTGCTTTGTTGCGTGTAAGCATGTGTCCGTCAGATTGTGTCTGTTTGGTTTACTGTGTTTACATAAGGGACCACCCATCCACCCAAGCCATCCGAGAGTCAGGTCCTGAGAATGGAGGTCCTCAGTGTATCTTCACTAGCTCACAATGCCCTAATCAGAGCTGCAAGCCCACCAGATGGCACCCTGGTGTGTGTTTGATGATATCTACAGTACATACTACATCTTAATGTTAGCCATGATGCTAAGGCAGTCTGGCAAACATCTGCCAGCTCATAAAGATTGCGCATTAACGCACACACGCGCACGCAAGCACATAGACTATGAGAAGAATTTCAGATTGTTCATCATATACATATCACATGTTAACAATGCTACATAATTTATATATATCTACAATGTAAAGCGGTTATCTTGTAATCACTTTATTCATTCAAGTATTTCTATCGGACGTCAGTGAATGCCCCAAGACAAGAATTCTTCTCTCACCCATAAACATAATGTGTTTTGCTAACATGTCTATAAGCAATGCAATGAGGCAAAGGTAGCATAGTCACATAATTTTAGGGTGTAAGTGGTAATAATAGAAAAACATTGTTTCAGGAGGAAGTTTCCCATGTTCAGTGGCAGTGGCACTGTTATGTTAACGGTTCCAGGGAGCTGATTGGTTACACCTGTGGACCAGCTACATAAGGATCTTGTGTTTTGGCTGTGGGAGAGCGGCAGCTTATGTGTGTTATTGTTTCAGTTAGAGGGGAACCTGGTAGTTTTGGTTTTCGCGGCTTAATAGCTTAGGGTTTTGGTTGTTTTGGTAGGGTAAGGGAGACTACAGACTCTGACGGCCCATTACGTGGTTGGCTCTGTGGTTTCCCCTTTGTTTGATTATTTAGGCCAGGTCTCCATCTTATTTGTTGTAATGAACATTGGTTAATAAATATTCTATGGCTGCCTATTCTGGGTTTGTTGTGTTATTCTACAGGACTGGTTAGCTATTGCTGTCCTGTCCATTGCAGTCCTACATTGCTTAATGTTAGTGCTTTGTTTTTTAATGATATGTGTCCACGCTTGACACCCAAAGGCAATGAGTTTCAATTAAATACTCTGCCCACAGAGCATATGTAATTCTTAGAAGTACAGAATATAGTACACATTACCACACCATAATTGTTTCTTAAAGAATAGTGACATATACTATACTGTATGTTAACTATTTAAAATGTTTCATTAAAAATGCATTATGCAATGGGTTTACTCTATTGAAGTGAATATCTGTAAAAAAACAAAAAAAAACTAATAATTAACAAGTGCCATGGTTGTTAACATCATATATATTTTAATGGCCGTTCCCGGGCTAAAGGAAATAAGCAATTTTACATCTGGTTTGTGACAGTTTCCATACTGGGTGGTTGTTAAACTAATTCAAATTGAATTCAATTAACCTGAGGTGAGAATAGTTTGACAACCAAAGGTAAAGGATGGCTTGCCTGTTTCACTTGTGTGTGTGTGGAAGGAGGAATAGGGCAACTCTAAAGTTTAGTTTGTAACCTTGAAAAACATTCTGTCCAATGCTGCAGAGCCATTGCTGATAGGCGTTAGTTAACTATGTGGGTGGGTGTTTATGCGCACGTTTGCTTGTCTGTTTCACATATAGATTGAATCAACTGGCACCTGTGTGTGCATACTACAGTATATATGTTGTGGGTCGGCGTGTGTGTGTTTGTCTGCATACAAGGCAGATAATCATGAACATAAATATGTATAATTACTTTAAATGTTTTCTATAACTGAAATTAATCGTGATACTTTCATTTGGCCTAGCAGTCACAGTACACACACATACACACACATTTCACAAGAGTAAAACAGCTGCATATACATGCCACCGACAAAATATTCAAAGCTGCCCAGAACATAATTAACCTTGGGCAGAATGAATGGATTTTGAAATTAGAATAACCAAACCAGGAGTTCAGGGTACAGAATTCCCACTGTTTCCCATTAGCCATGTAATCTGCACGATGTACAGATATGGAGCCACAACACATGTTTGCATAAACATGAAGGGCTTGCATTGTTTGGCAAGAATTAGATTAATTCCTGCAGTCCTGATATGTGTATGTATGAGTCCTGCATGCTTATGAATGGCAACAACCTGTCTGTGTTGTAACAGATGGAAATGTATACCGTTGATATCTGTATTCAAAAATAACATGTACTGTAGATATGTATATAGTACAGTTGAATACTGTATAAAAGTAGCCTATATTGGGTGTGAAAAATAAATCAGAAATCCTATATAGTACCTCTTCTTTGTTCCCTCTGTTACGTCCGAAGGTGGTAGTAAGGACCCAAGTGCAGGATATTGTTGGTATGATGGTTTAATGATGACCGGGTTTG
>JAODUH010058953.1:4755-15013 GCA_027564835.1 Typhlichthys subterraneus | reverse complement strand
ATGTCTTTACACATTACAACTTGACCACCTCACATTTACAGTGATGTATCATTCTACTTTACTGTACCGTTACATGCATGCATTTGTTCTAAAAATATTTAGCCAACCTATATTTATTAAAGTATTTCATGCGGGATGATTACAACACTATTTACATAGTGAAGGCCATTTTGACACAGTTGTTTAGTATTTTGTGTGCCTTTGTTTATGCAGTAAGAAATATACTTCAACTGCCATGGCCATCCACACAACTCGGTGGCGCTGTACTGGCTACAGGCTTCAAGAAGGTGCAATCTGCATCTTTACGTGTAGAGTACACCAGTGCGCAGCCCCGCCTACGAAACAGGTGTCATCTACATACGGAATACAAATAAAATAAAAAATAACCTAATTCAGAAACTTGAACTTGAAAATGACCTGTAAGCACATGCCAGTGTAACTACCAAATTTACGGAGGTAAGCTTTGTTTTTATCTTGTATCTTGTATCTGTCTACAAACTTTAGTAGGCCTATGTGACGTGGACTTTATAAGGCTACAAGTGGCGACCAATATATGGTGGCGACCTGTGCACCCTGAAGGAGGAAGAAACTGATATTGTTTATAGTAGGCTATAATTTCCCGTATTGTAATTTGCAAGGCTCTTTTAACGCTTAAATCTGCTTTTGAGCATTCTACTAATAAGCCTATGGGTATTTGATGTGCACGTCCTTCCTTCCCTCGTTATTGATGCCGCTCTAATTATTAGTTCCTCCCTTAAGTACCAGTAGGCTAATCACAATGACAGAAAGAGAGGAGAGATTGATTCAAATTAAGCAATTCCAACTTAATACTGATTGAAGACTGTTAAGATATGTAAAAGCTATGCCTAAATTAAACTTTTTTTTTTCCATGAATGTGATATCTCTAGTACGTGTTTTTTTTTTTTATTTGTTTTTTTTTTATTTGTTTTTTTTTAGTAGACATCGATCTCAATCAGTCTCATCAATGTGAAAACGATAAGAAAGAGAGGTCAACTCCCAGCAGTCATGAAGAGGACTAAGCAGATAGACATCAAAGCTGCCCTGGCTTTGGCGGGCTGCTTCAACTTCCTGTACTCCTTAGCCAAAGCCTGCGTCCTCCCCTTTCTAACCCTGTACTTCAGACATGTGGGGCTGACACCTGCAATGACAGGCATCATCATAGCCACCAAGCATCTGATATCTCTGGCCTGGAGTCCTCTGGCCAATGTTGTGTGCAAGCATTGCAACAAGAGGAGGATGGCTATAACAGGGCTGCTTGTATGCACGGCCGTATTGTCTCTGGTGCTGCCGCTCATCCCTTCAACGCACACGCTAACGGACCACTGTAACGCGTCTGACGTCAACGCTGTTCCCCCCGAGAGTCCCGGGAGAGGCCGCGTCCTGAGTGACGGCGTGCTAAACGAGTCGCCAACTCTAAATCACTCTCAGGTCAACAAAGTTCATCTGTCTGCTGTGACCTCGGCCCCATTTCCTCCCACCACTTTGAGGAGCAATACGTCCAATGTTACTTCCCACCACCACCACCCCCACCCCCCTGTGCTGCTGGTCAATGGGACATCGGAGACAAACACATCTGCGGTGGCCAACCACAGCCTCCAGACAGCTCCAGACACCGGCAACAGCTCCCAGCCGTCGACCCCGGCGAGGAAGAAGAGGTCCGGGGGCGATGCAAAGACCACGCAGGACACCAGGGAGGGAGAGAAGGAGAGTCCTCCCGGCTTCCTGGGCATCCTGAGCGCGATGGACGTGCAGCAGCAGCTGTTCGTCCTGCTGCTGATCACCGTGTCGGCATGGCAGCTCTCGTCCAGCCCTCTGGAGTGGGCGGCGGACGAGGGTCTCTACGAATACCTGGATTTCGCCGACGCCTCGGACCGCTACGACCACGCCGGGCTGTGGGGGCTCCTGGGAGCGGCGTGCGGGGTGGGCGGCGCCGGGCTGCTGGTGAGCCGCTGGAGGTGTGCGTGGGTGGGGGGCGGCGGCGCGCTCCATTTCTACTGCTACTCCGCCACGGCGCTGGTGGCGCTGCCCGTCGCCACACTCCTCCCTCTGCACCGCAACAGGAAGCGGGACAAGGCCGACACGGGCTTGCGGAAAGCGGCGCAGCTGGTGCGAGCGCACCCTCGCGCGCTGCTCTGCGCCGTCACGGTGGCGCTAGAGGGCGCCGTGGGGTCGGCCGTGGACAACTTCCTGCCGTGGGAGATGCAGGACCACGGAAGCGGAGAGCTCCACGTCGGAGCCTGCCTTGCCGCCTCCCTGCTCTCCCATGCAGCCTTCCCTCTGCTGGCAGGGAGGGTGTCCAGACTCCTCAGCCCAGGCAGGGTGCTCCTAGTGGCGGCCATGTGCCTGGCGCTCCAGTGCTTGTACTACTCCTTCCTGTGGGGGCCGTGGGCTGTGCTCCCCGCGCAGTGGTTGAGCTGCCTCAGCAGCGGCGCCCTCTGGTGGACAGTGCGGGTGCAGTGCGAGGATGTGGCCACGCCCGGGGCCGAGAGGAGCGTGAGGAGGATGTACCGGTCTGTGGCGCTGGACCTGGGAGCCGGCCTGGGCAGCTTGGCTGGGGGGTTTGTGGTGCAGCGCTTCGGGGCCGTGTGGCTCTTCAGAGGGGCCGCCCTGGGCCTCATGCTGTGGTGCCTGTGTCTGCCTCTGCTGCAGTGGAAGGCTCCTCAGCAGAGGAGGATTAACTACTCCCGCCTGCTGGCGGCCGAGGCCAGCGAGGCCAGCGATTCCGAGTCGGAGCAGGAGAGAGACTGGCTGGACACAGCGATGGAGGATGACAAGCACAATAACAATAACTATGGGTGGAGGGTGAACCACTGAAAAATCTCAGCTCGTTGTAGGTCTGGAATGGAAAATATGCCAATGACTATTTCCCCCAACAAGCAATTTTGAATGATTCAAAATTGCTTTCCCTCAACATAGGTATGGTTATTTTCACTGCTAGGCCTGTGGGACATTGGGACAGGCAATTATGGTTCTGTGGTTCTTCATCATCATGTAAGTGTGTTGCAGCTGGGCGACTAATGTCCTCCTCTGAGTTGTATCGCCTACACACGGTGTAACTGCTGTGGCTTTATTCATTAAAATAAACCCTTTGTCTTTTCCCCTCATTTTGCATTTTATTCGTGATTACTTAACTTAGACTTGGAAAGGATTGGAGTCACCAGATGTTTAACGGCTGGATAATAATGAATGACTGAATGTATGAATAATGATTTACCACATCACAGACATAATGTAAATAGACTTGTGTGAGGCTTTACTGCACTGTAACTCTCACACCTTGGCGTACTGTGTGTAGTGAAATAAAAAAAATAAACACTACCGCTGACATTCTAGCTTTGACATGTTTATGGAATAACGACGACTCATATAATTACATACATGTGTGGGTTCTGTGAATCTTTTCAGAGCAACAATGCTGTTTTGCAGGTGTTACCAATGCTGAATAATTATATTTTCTTTGTGTGTGCGCCTGTTTGGGGGGAAAAGGCCTGGCTATCTTGTATTTCCAGTTAAGCTTACATTGAGTTGTACGCTGTTACCACATTCTCCCCTGAAGAATCATAGTCCACAGCATGTACAGTGGAGGTTGAATTATACATACCTGTAGGCTATAGTCTACAGCTGTAGGTCTACTAAATATGTATGCTTACACTACACACACAAGCAGACACGTTTGTCTTGTTTGTAGCTCTTATAAAACACATAACTATAATTATTCTTCCACAACATATACAATACTACAATAGTTATTTGCTTTGTGAATTTACACACGCTGGTTACTGTACACACGTTGAGGTATCTTTGTATATTATCTGATAGACTAGGCATGCTTTTATGGCAGTTTGTTCAACACTGCCACCTAGTGCTGGCAGACAGCTCTTGCCATAAGGAAAGAACCTGCAAACAGATGCAGCAGAGTCCCACAACATCTGGCTACTTTAGTCATTTTGCGGTCCTTAAGGACTTCCCCGGCATTTCGTTAACAGCTAATCTATATAATAATAATATAATAATGAATAACTTTTGATTAAAGAAAGCTGATCAATTAGTTATAATAGACCTATGCTACTACTTTTGATAGGGTAGTCAAAAAATATAGGCCTACTACATATATACACTTACCATTGTGTGTGTGTGTACTACTACTACTGTTATGTTTGTTAATGAACTTGTAGCCTAAATGCATATGAAGCTACTTGAATAAATGTGTGATCATCTTAAACTAGAGAAAACCAGGCCTGGTATATAACATATTTTTTGTTTGTTAATATCGAATTCGTTTTAGACTTACTGGTTGTTCCCGTGCCACTCCTAGCATAAAAAAGTATACCAAACTAAACTATTAACATCTCATTTAGAATAAGGGTCTATGTCGTTTTGTACCTGCTGCCACGAGGTGGCGCTTCGGTAGTGTTCAGTTTTTACATGCGGTGTCCATGGTGCTGAAATGTCTTCAAGTGCGAGACTTTGCTTCAAGATCCGCTTGCAGCATTAGTGCGTTATTCCCTTCATTGTTCACCGCAGCTCATGATGATTTGATATGAACGCAGTAATCTAAACGTTAGACAATTGGTCCTTAAAATTTAATCTGAAAACGGGATTTTTGCAGCCTTTCCTTCGAATAATATGGAGAAAGATCGAAAATCCTCTAAACAATACGGTTCTTTAGAACGAACCCAAGTGGACGGAGCAACGGATAAAACGGGTGAGTTGTGATCTGATAGCCTATATGAATTGGCCTATCTTTCTAGGCTATCAAATCTGAACATGTGCAAAAGTTAATAAGCTATACCACGGTGTTGTGTTTAATTGGTCATGATGTATTATATTTTTAAAGCCTATATCCATCTAAAGTTTCCGGGAGCTTTTACGCTTACCGCTGACTTAATTGGCCCGAACCGTATAGGCTGCTTTTTATTATTGTGGGCTGCTAAAAGCCTATATTCTCTTGCTGATGCATTAGCCTTATATTGTATTCTCTTGCTGGTGCATTACATTATTAGCCTATCTGTCACAAGTTTGTTTGTACCTTCAAGTCATAGGAGCAACAAACAAATGTTGCTCTATCAAATAAATATCTTGACTTTCTCAATCTCACTTTGGTCACAACGTAAGATTCAGTTTAATTATATTTACAAATCATACAAGTAAAACGTCCGCTGAATGCAGTGCTTTCTCTCACTGTTCTGCAAACAAAACAGCAAATTAGCCAACACTGACACGTGAAATCACAATTATTTGTAGAGCTACAGGGGAAAATATGTTATATGACACGAGCTAGTGGCACAATACACACATTTTATGACAAGATTATATACATTTAACATGACAAGACAACCCAGGATAGGAAATGTATGTCAGTAGGACTACCTCTGCAACTGATAACACCTCAAATTAATGCCGTGAACCACTGTTATATCTGCACGCCTATACACACCTGAAAGGGGGTGTATATGGTGGTGCATCTGTGTGCAGTTGAGCACATTAGCCAATCTTTGACATCAATAGACTCATGCTTGAGTCTAATGTCTTATAGACTGTCAGATAGGTAGCCTTGGCTCCCTCTGCTGTATGACTCATAGCGGGCTGCTGGCGAGGAGGAAGACGTTGTAGTGTACGTGGGCAGTGCAGTTATTCCGTGGAGCTGAATTACTCTGAATTACCAGGCTGTCAGAGCTGCATTTTAACATGAGGCAGAGGTTATCTGTAGTGTTTTGCGCTCAGATTATAGAGGGGTGTTTAGTAAAAGCAAGTATTTCAGTATTTAAAATTGTGATCAAGTGCATCCACCATACTTAGGATCGCACTGATCCTCTTGACGGACTCCTTCAAACTGTATGTTGAATGTGTGACTGGTCTAAGTAGCCTACAGAAACATACTGTATACAGTATTTTTCTCACATTACTGAATGTAATGTACATTCTCTTCAATTGTGTAATATCCTACAGAATAATTGGAGCGAGAAAGAAACCAACTCAAAAACCAACTGAAAAGTAAAACATGTATAATTCTCATATATCTCAATAACTCATTAACCTGTACTTTAGTTAACATCCAATTCTATTGTAATGCATGAATATTGTTCATACTGTACTCTGCCTTGTGTTTGAAGAAGCAGGAGCTTTGCTTTGAGAGCAATTAGAGCAGTTCACTGGTCTATAACCAACAGAACGGACAGACCCCCTCCTGACACCACTGCTGACAGAACTGAGGAATTGTTAATGAGGCTGCATTAAAGTCTTCTCTAACTGACAACCTTAACGCTTCTCATTATAGATTCAGATTTACTTGGTCATGGATGCTCAGCGTGGGGACCATGTGCACATGATGGTCATCGCTGATGACCTTCTCAGTCTGTTAACTGGTGGATTAATATTGCACTGTTGTTTGTCTTGATTTACTGTATTTGTCTGATGTACAGTATTTTATACAATATTTCAGTACAACGCGTTCACCTTTCAACGCGTTTCACGTCCTTATGTTATATTTACTTAGTACTTAGTATATTCCCTTTGGTTGCTTTATTTAACATTATATGTTTTCAATTTGAAAACAACGTTTTTAATGTTGTTTCAAAAATTATTTTGATATTAATCTAAAATCCAGTAAAGGAGACTAGAAGAAGAACATAAATGTGCTATTTGATATGGAGCATTCGAGTTCAGTGGCAAGAACCAAAGTCTTTTTCTTCATATTAAACTGATAAAGTTTATAAGGCAGCTACTAATTATACTAATCCATTACTTTCTCTATGGAATATTGTATCACCCTATAATCACACAAACCATGAGCCCTCTCTAGTCAGTCCACCCAGCCATTGTACTAGACAGGCAGTGCATCTAAGAAATGCCTTGTCTCCTTGCTATCCCAGTGGGGTGTAAAGATCCAGAAGCAGAAGGGTTTGGACACACATGCAGTGGTTAAATAAAGCTTTTGAAGACAGCAGCGTTGCTCCAGCCCATGTCTGGTCTGAGACGTGATTGTTAAGCTCTGTGGGATAAAGCACAATAAACAAGATGCAATCTCCGCTTCTCCCTGTTTCCCTGGTGATGTCTTAATACAGTTCAGAAGTATATGACGTGTTGAAAGTGTGGTTTTTAAATAGAGCTTCATTAAAGGTCCTATATTTTCAACATTAATATCTAGCAAACAACCATTTTTTTTATGTAAATATAGTGGAGTAATTGCGTCCTAAGCAAAAACGGGATAGATTTTGCGCAGACGGGGATATGAGACTGTACACATTTAAGAAATATTAAAGTTGTACTCAACTCTTGGAAAGATTTAATTCTGCGGTTTTGTCTCCCTGAAGCAGAAGAAGACATTGTGTCGATGGCCGACTCAACCATCACAATGGATGACATTGAAGGGGAGCTGTTCAAAATTGAGCGGATTCGTGACATCCTGGTACGAAGAGAATCTGAGCTACGATACATGTAAGATGCCTAATTTTTCATGATTTTGGCGTTACAAGCACCTTCATTAGGTTAGTGTTGGAGCTGAATGTTCTCGATTGACATGACTGAGTCATATGAGTTCTCACAATTGTTTGACTGGGTCATACAATCTCCTGCGACATTCCTTTCTTTATGCCTTAAAGGTGAGATAATCTCCTCACAGTACGCTTCATGTCCAGTCTGTGTGCGCTCAAAATAATGTGGTGTTTCAGACTCTGGCTCTGTGAATAGGAACACAAATGACACACAACACTATCCAGCCCTGGCCATGCTCATACAATTAGAGGGGGAGGGGGGGCAAAAACGTCTGAGGCCACATCCTATATGGCATTTACATTTGTTATTTTTTCTTTTGAGGAGTTCTCCAAGATTGCTAATAATTTCGTACAGGAGCAATACGTCCCCATCACACTTGAAGAATATGAAATTAACTGCTGAGACCCTACAGTAATGTCTTATAAAAGGTATTGTTGATTTGTGCTTCTAGAGAAATGTGATGTTTCTTAGTGAGCTCAATTCCATTTAGGCATTTGGTGCTCTTGTGCCGACTTGTGGGACATAAACCAAGCATCTGGTGGTCTGGTGGAAGTACTGCAACCTAAGCACGTCCACGTTCAACCCTGAGCAGAAATGAAAACCGCTTGGTTATGCCTCTCTTTGCTCACAAAGTTCTGCATCTGCTGTGCAGGGTTTAGGGTGTGCTAAGATATAGTCTGTTGCTTGATAGTGGTTACACTGTGATCTCCCTGGAATAAAAATGTTGCCCATCTGACAGCCAGAAGCAGCCATGTGCATGAAAGCAAGCAGTGTATAAAGGCTACTATTTAGGCAAATGACAAAAGCATTTTAGCTGTGAAAAGTGGAAGACGAAATAAAGATAGAAACAGAAAAAAAACACATTTTGCAACTCATTTCCCAATTAATTGCTTTACTAAGTTGTCACCTGCACAGTTTAATCCATGAATCAACACTGGACATTACCTTAGTGTCTACCACACAATTTTCACATGGTGCTTTAATATAATGTCTTAAAAATTGCCAGTAATAACTTTTGTAGCCTACCTCATATATTTAGCTAATGTTATGTGCAATAGCTAATAAGCAAAGTAGTCCTAAATAAAGTTTTGTTGTCACGTCACTTTAACTACAGAGCTAAATATGCACAAAAAGATAGGAAGGACATTTGTGAATACTTTTGAAATCAGTTTGGGCGTGCTGTTTGCGACCAACACAACCACGCTGGCTGACTTGTGACAAATGCTGGTTGAAGGATGGGATGCCATCCCACAGCAGTGTGTGACCAGGCTGGTGACCAGCATGAGAAGGAGGTGTCAGGCTGTGTATTCTTCAAGCACGCTACTGATGCTCCTGTTTGTTAAATGAATGCATTGATAAATTGTCAGTATTGTCTTGTTCAGACTTAAATCATCCAATCCACCAAACATCATCAAACAAGGGTCAATAGCAAAGAAAAGTTGTTTGGCATTGTCAGAGAGTTAGCTAAGTTTTCATGCGTGCAACCCACATACTCAGCTCTGCAGCTCCTCCCACAAATGCACGTTCCTTACAAACTTTAATTGGGAAATAATCCGGCTTTCCAATGGTATAAGACTTATTGCCAATAACTATTGTTACAACAGAGAAATAATCTACTAAACATAAATGTTTTGTGTTATGTTTAAAGTAACCACTGGTTTAGGTCTATTGTATACTTTTGTTATGAACTGGATGATACATATTTTCTGTCGCAGGTAATTATCCACTTTTTGCTATTGCTAAAATGTGCTATTAGCTGGGGCCAGCCCATTGCTCTCAAGCTTCTGATGTACATATTTTGAGTGGACACACCTGTTTGTGTCTGACCCCTGATGTTATTAAATGCAGCCCTGAGCCAGCCACAGAAATGAGATCTGATATCGTCAAGAGAGGTTCATTCATAGTGCTATTTCAGCTTCTAAGCCTCCAGTAGCTGTTGTCATCTCTGCCCAAATGAACCCTGTGGAAAATGCATTGATGTGTTATTTCGGTTTTGGACAACAAATTGCAGTTTCACACATATAGCTACATTTTATTTGTTTCAGGGGTAATTGGTTTGCTGCCATGCGAGATCCAGTCTTGGTTTTATGTCCCTTGACGTCAAATAAAGGGTCCATCTCTTTTCAGTGCTGCTGAAGTCTATTTGGCCAACCTATTTACCACTGAATGAAACATTACAGTATATTATATATATATATATATATACAATATATACATGCATATAAAAGGTCTCTTGTTTGTCCTAGCGATAATGTACTGTATGTGGCAGTGGCTTGAACGTTGCCATTTTGGCTCCATGGTTCTATTCACAGTGGAAGTGCTGAAGCTGGCTTCGGACATGCCTCTCTATGTCATCACATTATTTACCAACAGCTGGTGTTGTCTGACCGTCTGCTGGATCGCCTGTTAGTTCACGAGAAGCCAAGCTCACTGCACAGCTGTGTCTCACTGAGGCCTGTCAGCTGCCTAATTCACATTCAAGTGTTGCTGCTGAGTATTTCTTATAGAAACAAAAACAAACAAATGATTCCACTTCACTTTACACTCCACCAGGGAGGTTACATACTGTGGGGGTTCCCCTGTATTGTGTATTGTTTGTTTGTATATGACCAAAATAGAAATACAGTTTTGTTGTCAAGAACCTGCTCAGAACAATCATTCTGGATCTTATGGATTTAAGATTACTTTTATAAAAACAAATACTATTTTGTGTGGTTGGGAGCTGGCACCTTTTAAATATTTA
>JAODUH010058942.1:0-17880 GCA_027564835.1 Typhlichthys subterraneus | reverse complement strand
ACAGCTTGTAGAACAGTGTAAATTTGCTGTCCCCTCAAAATAACACAACACACAGCCATTAATGTCTAAACCGCTGGGATAGAGACCCCTAATTGCTGCAAGCAGCAATTAGGGGTCCAAGCAAACAAAGCACAAGACGAGGAGGCCACGAAAGCCAGAGAGTAGGCCCGACAATCGTTTTTTGCATTAGGCAGTAATGAGCGTTTAAACAGATTTTACAAAACAGTGCCCCCACATGGCCAATCGGTGCTACACACCGCAGGCCTCTTCCTCATCTTGTTCGGACCATGGAAACCAAGTTTGGTGACAATCGGACAAATAGTATTTCAGAAACACCCTCACTTCTTGTGAAACGCAGTAAGTTGGCAGTTGACATATTCAGACCTCCACGGCACCTCATTCCTACCACGGTTACCAAGTTTGGTTACAATCAAATAAGTGGTTGCTAAGAAACTCACTTGAATTGATCACACATTTTTGATGGACTGCAACGGGCAAACGATTTTGCAAATCAGAAATCCACCAAATAACTTTTGTTAGGCTTTGCGTATAGATCACCTACGCCAAGTTTCAGGAAAATTGGAAAATATTTGCAACCTGTAATGAATTTGAGAGATTTAACAGGAAGTTGAATATGGCAGAAATACAAAAAATTGGAAAACAATATTATAAGAGGCAATTTTGTTTAGCATACTGTCATTCACATTGGGAGATGGTTTTGGTGATTTCAGCTCCAAGGAGCACAAAGATATTTCAGTTAAAAAATCTCAAGTTTAACGACACACTTTAGCGCCCCCTGATGGTCGATCTCGCCCAAACTTTTACTGGTTGTTATGGGCCTATAAGACTTTATACTGACGTTTCATGACTGTCAAGCATTTTTAAAGGCTTTAATTGATAGCTTGAATTTGATTGGCCTGTGGCAGTCACATGGTATGGAATACCGACTCCCTATTTATTGGAGTAAAAGAACCAGAGTACAAGAACAAGTTTGGTTAAAATATCTGCTTCCGTTGAGTAGTAATGAGTGGCATTTTTGTATAGCGCCCCCCTATGGCCGATTAGTTCCAAACATGGCAGGACTCCTCTGGTCCTTCTTCCGAACATGCGTACCAAGTTTGGTGCCAATCGGACAAACAGTATTTGAGATTCGACTTCAAGTCCCAAATGGCGGTCATCGGCGTCATTTTTGATCAACTTTAGTAGACAAACAATTATGCGAATCTAAATTATTTTTATCATGTTTTGTCAAGCTTGGTCTGAAGATCATATATGGCAGATTTCGATAAGATCGGACAAAATTTGTGACCGAAGATACATTTGAGAGTTTTTACACAAAATCCAAAATAGCGGAAAATCAATTAAAACAGCCTCTAAGAAAGTTGTTCAGCATGTGGTCATGCACCATCTGACACTAGATTAATGTCTCTAAGCCAACCACAGCCTGAGTTATAAGCGTTTGAAAATCGTAACTTTGACCCGATGGTGGCGCTAGAGGCATGGAACTATGGACACCAAACTTTAATTTTCTTAGTTTGGCATGGCCCTCTATGGATCACAAAAAGTTATCCAGTCTGTGAACTTGCAAAAACGGCGGAAGAATGAAAATAGTAATAAAAAAACTAACAATTACAATAGGGTTATTTTAGGACGCCTTTCAAAACACTCAAGGACATCTTACATTACATATAGGCAAATTCATAGATACAGATGTCTGACTTTTAAAGTGGTGCCTTTGATGTCGTTTAGCATCGTAAAAAAAATCTGAAAATACTTATTTTTTAGTTTAGTTTAGTATGCCTATTTGTCAAGTTATTTATTTTTTGGTTAAACCTTTATTTTACCAGGTTTAGACTCATTGAGATTCAAATCTCTTTTTCAAGAGTGCCCTGGGTATGGACTGGTTACAGTTCCACATCAAAACACAATAACAAAACAACAATACAGATAAAACAGGTAATAAATAAAACATTAGATTCCAAAATCAAGTATAGACTAAAAACAACTACAAGGAATAGTATAAGTAGCCACAGAATTTAGAATTTACTTGAAATGACCAAAAGTGACAAGATAACAATTTTTTTAATTTCTTTGCAAGACATTCTAAGCTGCAGGGGCTGGATATTTAAAGACCCTTTTGCCTAACTCTGTTCAAGAAATAGGTACCGATAGCAAAAGTAGGTCCTGTGAACGCAGGAAATACCTACTGTCTTTAAAAATAATGAAATCACACAAATAAGATGGTAAGTTACCCACCAATGCCTTGTAGATAAAGATATACCAGTGGCTAAGCCTACGTGTGTTTAAGGAAGGCCAGCCAACTTTATCGTATAAAAAGTTGAAGATGCAGAGAGAGCATCTACCCTGCCATTGTTGCCGAACTCCGTCACTGGGCACTCACTCGCTAGACTACCGGCCATACAACTTTTCAGGCCTTATTTAGCTCTAGCTGAGCCAACGCTGCAACTTTTCTCTGCGGTGTTATAAATTGGTCTTGTCATAAACTTTATAGTCTTCATTCGTCATTAACATTATTTTTAAGTCTAGGAATAAAAGAAAACATGTAAACAACAACAACACAAACACATAACAGGTTTATGAATGGCACAACTTGTCAAAATGTCAATCAAACTCAAAATCTGCTAAATGGCTAAATGAGTTCTGCCATTAGCCTACAATTCATGAAGTGCCCAAAAGTCATTTATAATACTTTTATTTTTACTTTTTTCAACACTAGCAGCAAACATATCAGAAAAATAGCACAGAACAATAAAAAATGGTATCAGTATTCAATTTAATACCTCCAACAAATGCACAACTGTCCTTTTTTTCCGCCAGTTTTACTAGTGTCTTGCCTATTAGCTTTAGCTAGCTGTGATGATGAGGTAGCTAATATGGAATTGTGTTTGTGTTCAGCTCTGAACAGACTGACAACAAACTGAGACCCGATTCGAACAGCTGAACACTTTTCTACGTGTGTGGATGGAGCGTAGTTATGGTAACAATAAATACACAATTATGCACTCACCCTCTTGGACGTGGAACCACGTTTGGAACAGGTACCTAGTGCATGCCGAACAATTGTCATTGTGCACAGGGAAATCATAACATTGCGCATATTTGAGCTGCAAACATAGTGGCTAGAGGTCACTTGAACAAAGTGTGCCTAAATATTTGTTCATGTTCGCACACCACGAGTTTTTCGCATTTGCAAGAGGAAATGGTTGCACTGTAGAAGCCTGCAGCTGACTGCTGCGCTCGTCATTCAGTGAAAAATAGCTTACCGAAATACTGGAAATAAGTTTATTGAAAAAATGTATATCGCAATATATATTGATATTGAATTATTGTCCAGCCCTAATTACAATAACGGTCTCTTCTGTCAGTGAGTTTTGTCTGTTGCATTGTATTTCTTCTGTAGTCACAGTAGGCTTCACTGTGCAGAAATAAACCAGTGGAAAGATAGTTGCGATTCTGGATTATGTTCCACTTTCAAAGAATGATTTGGAGGGGTGTAATGTATTTTGAGTCGTATGGAGAAGATCCACTCAAAAGACAGATTTTTGGGCAGAGTTTAAAATCAAAACAATGTATTATTTTTTTTTTATTATAATCACTTGTCTTCAACCACAAATGCAAATTTCCACATAGCTGTGCACCTTTAGCACACACCTCTGTGGCGCCTGCAGTAACAGCAGGCGCCATGCGTTGCCTGTCAGGACGACAGCGGTGACTGTGGCATTTGTCGAACCTGACTCCGCCCACAGAGACTTCAGATGAGCAGAGCTGTCAGCCAACATCTGCTGGAAGTACCCAACAGGCAACAGCCAGCGCTCTGGCTCTGAAGCGACATCCGCACAAAAACATTTGTCACATACACATGCTCGGCACTCAGAAGCATATTTCATTTCCCACTTTCATTTCCAAATTTTTTTTGCATTTGCATTTGCTTTAGTGCTTTAGGGTGTCGAAGAGCTAGCGTGTTATTCAGGAAATGTTACATTTAGCTAACCTAACTTGCACATGAAATTGGAGTTTTTGTTTTTGGAATACACCGGCGCAAAGGTATGCAGCCGCTAGGCCCACATGATGCATGTACCTGTCAAGACACACGATGAGTGAATACCATGAAATAAAAGAAAACATTGAAATACTGTGTACCACCCAACATATCAATCTAGAACAAGAGAATATGATTGGACACTACCTAAATATACCAATCTTATCCTGCTCTCTTATCCCAGCACACACTTACAGTACACATTTGCACGCACGCACACTATCACAAACAGATGATACAGATATCTACAGACACAGTGGCTCACAGCGCTGGAACCCTCCATCCACATTTTATTCCACTTGTAATCCCCTCTGAGCATATTAATATATCAGTTTCCATGGTGATTCGAGTGGCGCCTGCAGTGTGGCGCTAACACAGGATAAGCGCAGCCTACCCGTAGCCTGCGCTCTGAAACTAGAGACCCTCATTCCCCTCGCAGCCTTTAAACAACTTCTGTCTGAGACACTCTGAGACTTGCTGAAGCTGCTGCCCCCACGACCCGACTCCGGATAAGCGGGAGAGGATGGATGGATGGATGTCTGAGACACTGACTGATCAATGCACGTGTTAACTATACTACATCATTGCACAATTGTCTCTGCTCCTTTGCACTATACCATGTTCTAGTGGTATCGCCCTACTGACCTAAGTTTTAATAGCATGCACTTTGCACAATGTACAGAATATAGACTATGTACTGCATTTGTATTTTAAAATAAAAACAGACTACTGCATTTTTATTTTTGTACCGTGTGTATTCCATGTGTAACTATATGTTGTCCTGCACATTTATGCTTTGTCTTGGCCAGGTTGCCGTTGCAAATGAGAATTTGTTCTCAATCGGCCTATCTGGTTAAATAAAGGTTAAATAAAATTTAAAAAATTAAAATAAGCCCAAGTGACCTGTCAAGATCACAGCCCTGTAGGTCAAACACACCATAGATAAACTCCCCCAAGAAGCTATGTCATAAAGCAGCAGACATATTTCAGTTTCTACAACATGGCAACAATGCAAATATCAAATAATAAAGATCAAACCACAAACCACCACAAAGCAGAACAGGTTGTACGAACTGTAGCGCTGCTTCTGAACTAGCAATTATGAACTTCCCAGGAAGACATTAAAGCAGCACATCTATCAATCAGATTGTCAATACATGCTTCTGTGGCAAATCTTCACATAATGCATTGGGCTTGTCCACACACACTGCAAGAATAATGAGATTTATAATATATACATACTTTATATGCACACACATATATATATATACATATACATACACATATACATACACACACAGTAGAATATATATTCCTGTTTAATGCCAACCGCACCACCTTACAAACCAATCAGACAGAGAAGATGAAAGTTTCACAGGACATGGCTCATACCTGTTTGTTGTTGTATTTGGGCTGGTTGGTCTTGTAGCTGTAGTCTGAGTACTGGTCTGAGCCGGTGGAGTTGTCATCCCCACCTGTCCCCACAAAGGTGTTGGCGGCCGGGAGGTCCTGCACTGCCTGGTGTTTCTGAGAGGCCGAGGGGGACTGGGCCTGAAGCTGGATGGAGGGCAAGGGAGAGTTGGAACGGTAGTGTCTGCCTATATCAGGGCTCCCTGGGGAATATGTCAGGGGCAGGTGGATCCGGGGGCTGTCGTTGATGCTGTCGAGGTTAAACTTCAGGCTCTTCTGAAGGCTGACTTCCTCCTCCTCTCCCAGAGCCTTCGAGGACTTCTGCTGTTTACCTTTTCGTCCTTGTTTGCCTTTACAGTTCTTGGGTGCTTGTTTGGGCGCGTACAGGTCCTTGGACTCCTTCTTGCCGGCCTGGTAGCCGCTCTTGGTCTCCCTGTGGATGCGATGTCGGATGAAGACCACCGCCAAGATCAGCAATACCACGCCCGCAACGCCGGCGAGACTGCCATACACAATGTTGCTGCGCTGGGTACCGAGGGTGCCGTCCGGACTGCCGGCAATGTCCCTGTCCAGCGGCGTGGAGAGACTGGCCCCGACCAGCAGCTCCACCATTGTGGCGTTGCTGATGGACTCATTGACAAAGATGTGGACCAGGGCAGTAGTGTGGCGCGGAGGCTTGCCCCTGTCGCTGACCTGCACCACCAGGCGATGCAGCCCGCCATGCTTCCTGCTTAGCTCCTTGGCCAGGGTGATCTCCCCGTTGGTGGGTGACAAGCGGAACAGCTGATAGGGGTTCCCACCAACAAAGGCGTAGGCCAGCTCCGCATTGGGACCGCTATCCAGATCCTCGGCCTCCACCACCTCCACGTGGCTGTCCGGGGACGCCTGGGGCGACAGGCGTTTGATGGACATGTTGGAGGGCTTGGTGACCACAGGGTCATTGTCATTCTCATCCAGGACGTTGATAGTGACACCCACGTAAGAGGATCTGGGCGGCTCCCCTCCATCCACGGCTTTCAGGCGGAAGGTGTAGCTGCTTTCCTTCTCCCTGTCAAAGGATATGCTGGACAGGATGGTACCCGTGCCGTTCTGGACCACAAACTTGCCTCCGTCGGGCTCCACCGAGAGGTGGATGCGGGCGTTGTGGCCCTTGTCCACATCCATGACGGTTACCATGCCAACGGGGCTGAGCGGTGGCATGTTCTCCAGGACGGAGAAACTGTAGCCACTCAGCATGAACTTGGGGTCGTTGTCATTGCGGTCCAGGACTTTGATGACGATGGTCGCCGTCCCCTTGTGGCTGGGCGACCCCTTGTCCGCCGCCGTGACACGGAACTCGTAGCGCTCCCGGTGCTCCCGGTCTAGCGGGCTCCGGGCCCTTACTTCGCCCGAGCTGGGGTCAATCTCAAACAGGCCTTTGACCGAGGAGTCGGCCACGATGCTAAAGAGGAGCTCTGCGTTGAAGCCGCTGTCGGCGTCCGAGGCCGTGACGTCCACCACGCGCTCCCCCGGCTGGTTCTCCTCCACAAAGTCCACCTCCAGCAGCGCCGGCGAGAAGACCGGGGCGTTGTCATTGACGTCCGTCACCTGCACCCTCAGAGAGTTGGTGCCAGAGAGCGCCGGGTTCCCGGAGTCCACCGCCACGATCTCGACCAGGTAGTCCCGCACCCGTTCGTAGTCCAGGGGCGTGGTGCTCTGCAGGAAGTACTTCCTCTTGCTGTCGCTGGGCGAGTCACTGGCAGGTCGCAGCTGGAAGGGCACATCGCCGGCAACCACGCACGTCACCACAGCGTTCTCACCCTCATCCTGGTCCGACACCTGCACCAGCGCCACGGCCGTGCCCACAGGCATGTCCTCTGATATGTTAGCCATGCCAGCGCTGTGAGTCACTAGGCCAATACCTCGGATTTCCACGGCAGGCGCATTGTCATTCTGGTCTGTCACCTCGATGGTCACAAAGGTCTTGGAGCTCTTGGGTTGGGGGCCTTTGTCCCTGGCCACCACATAGAAGGACAAGCTGCTGACCTCCTCACGATCTAGCGCCCCCTTCACGTAGATAATGCCTGTGGAGCGGTCGATGTGGAGGAGTTTGGGCACCGGATCCAACGCCTGGTGAAGGGTGTACTCTATTTCCCCATTGGGGCCCATGTCGGAATCATTAGCTTTCACCTGGAATCGGGAGGAATAGTCACAGGTAAAGGGTTCCATTAGGGGCAGCAATGTGTGATTAGAATAAAGTCTATGACTGTAAATAAGAAATGCCCAACTGACAAAAAACATTCTTCTAGGGCTGTCCCGAATAACATTTTACAGGTTTTGAATACTTTCTGGTATTTCCAAACAAGTATTCAAATACTTTTTTTTAAAACACCATTAAAAACACAAAAATCACACAAACACACAAAAATCTTCAATTTCTAGCTTCAGTGAGCACACATGTAAACATAGCCATGCACTCAAAATGGCCACTTTGACACGTCAATTGAGCCAGTTAGAGCTGTCAAATAGCATATACTTCCTGTATTACCCAATAATACCCTCACTCTCTTCTTATAAACAGAGCCAATTGCAATCAATTGTGTTGATGACAGTGTAGAGCAGTCAATTAAATTTCAACATGTGGGTTTATATGGAGACAGTAGGGATTAATGGGAAAACTGCATGCATAATGTGAAAAAATTAATACTCGAATCCCAATATTCAAATCGAATACATACACAACGAACGAATACCAGAATAATCGAATATTTGGGGCCAGCCCTACATTCTTCATGGTTGGCTTGTCATACTGTTCGAGTGAAGCATTTTACTGTGAAGCTGATAGTTTAAAGGTTTGTTTTATTATTTGTTTATAATATTTTCATAATTTATTTGTTTATTCCTAGATGTGTCAAGGAATTACTGAAATAGATATTGAGTTTATTACACCATAAACTGTATTTTCAGTACATCAACTACTAAAGCATTTTCTGGCAATACAATAAAACATGATCAGCAAGAAAAAATGCCTTTAAAACCAGATGCCTCTATTTATTTGTATAGTAATAACACTGTAAATAGAACATCTACAGTACTTTCAAATACAAAGACAAAAAATAATTTAACCCAAGGGGTTACATATTAGCTCTTTTCAGAATTTAAATGTTAGACTTATGCTGACCCCACACTAAGCATAACCAATTTTAGTTGGATACAAAAGACATTTTTTATATTTGAATCCTAAATAAACACACTAGATTCAGTCAAGATGCAGGACCATGCACTTGGCGATTATCCAAAACAAAAACAGGGAAGTGGACTGTCACTCATGCCGTCAATACAGTTGGGAACGCCCCCGCAAAAGACCTTTCTGACTGGCTGTAAGAAACTAGCCTCGCAAGACTATCCTGATCTAGCGATCTTAAGTTTAATTTCGCCGTGAGAATCAGTATGGAAAGCCTCTGAATGATTTTGAATGTGTCGAGTAGCAACTTAACTTTCTAATCAGCATTGTGTTTATAGCTATACGGGCCTGGTTTTCCCATCAATGTCGTGTTTATAGCTATACGGGCGTGGTTTAGGTGTGCTGACCATGGTGCAGACAGCGAAAACGACCGGATGGTTCATCCAATCAACTGTCAAGTATTTTTTTGAAAGTACAGCCACTCACAAACTGTTTCAATGTACGGCTCCCCAGATGGACGTGATAAAAAATCCTCTGGTATTTCAGGTTAGTAATACGCCCCTAATGGTTACTGTTGCAACAAGCCTGTCCAACAAGCTTTTGTAGATACCTATAGCAGCTACGGTACCGTTACATATGTAGCCAGTAACGGTACTAAAGGCAAATGCATAATTTCCTCTATCTTACTGTACCTTAAGCCTTGTGTTTGTTGATGTTCACGTTCAGGTCAGTTCAGCCGCCTTTTAATCCACCATAATTTAAGTTTATCCAACTGTGTTTTCTGGTTTGAATAAAGGGAAGATGAGCTCCCTGCTGTACTGTACACTACAGTCTGGCAGGATATCTCTTCGGAATTGCACGTTCCCAAAGCGCATCTACTGGTAATGACACATTTATAAGGGTGCACAAGCATGTATTTAGCATCATAGTGTCCTTTGGAAATGGATGCTAAACGTTAATTTACCTATTGGCGAGCTACAATAAACGGTATAGTAATCTGCCTGTGTGACCTGTGAGAATAAGAACCATTGAATAATGTGTTCCATACTGTAGCATCCAGTTCAATAAAGTTAGGTAAATTTAGAATACACTGCACACGTTACTGTATCATTATGTAAGACTACTGTGAACAAAAAAAAGCTTATCTATCCTGTTTTTACCCGATAAAAGATATGAATTAATTTGTTAGTAAAAATGTATAGTCTGACAAATTCTGCTAACAATTATCTTTGTTTGTGAGACATCAGGCGCTAAGGAAGATCAGGTAATCTGATTGGTTATTATTGATGCATGATTGACAGGTTGGAAAGGTCTATTGTCGAGAGGGGCACATTGGACCCAGAATCTTGCTAAAAATCATCTAGTGTGGCTCCAGCATAAGAAAAGCTTGGTTGGTCAGTCCAAACAGCAATGTAAAGTTTAATACATTACATTCTACTCTATAAGAACATACATATTTTTTAAACAAACGAGTCAAACACTTCTGCTGCTGAGTCAAATGTGCACTATACCAAGCATTACACTAGCTTTCATTGCTGCTGCAATCTGTGTATTTGACTACAATACACGAGTACATCTTGATAAGCGCATGTTTACGTGGGGGCTCTAACCATGGAGGACATGCAACACTGGGTTCACCTGCAACACAGAGTGCCCCACCGGGCTGTTCTCTGCGACGGCTGCGTCATACGCCGACCGCTCAAACTTCGGCGTGTTATCATTGGCGTCCGTGACCACCACGCGGAGCAGGGCGCTACTGTAGCGCTGGGGGTTCCCCCCGTCCACTGCCTTCACCGTCAGGTCGTAGGAGTCCCGCAGCTCACGGTCAAGGCCGCCCAGCACGATGAGCTGCGGGAGCTTTTCCCCACGGTCCTCCGCTACCTGCAAGCCAAACAGGGTGGTGGCATCTGGGTCGGCCGCCAGAGCGTAGTCAGCCACGCCATTCCGATCCGAGTCACGGTCTGTGGCCACAGGTAAGGAGAACAGCGCCCCCATGTGGGTATTCTCTGGCACAGAGATGGTGAGCACGGAGGAGGGGAATTGTGGTGTGTTGTCGTTTATGTCCTGCACCTCGATGCGACCCTCGATTAACCGCGGGCTTTGGTTCTGGATCAGGTCCGTGACGGACACCTCAAACTCCAGGTAGCAGGGCTTGCCCCCTTTGGACTGGCTCCGGCAGTCCCTCAGAGTCTCCCGGTCTATGGGCTCCTCCGTGGTGAAGATGTCCCCAGTTTTTCCATCCACGCGGAGATAGGGCGCCCCCACCTCCAGCTTGTAGAGGTGACCTGAGTCCGGCAGGCCCTGGTCAGCCGCCAGGCTTCCTATGAGAGTGTTGGGGGGCTGCTCTTCCATAACGCGGTACAGGATGCTGCCCCTGGCCATGCCCCAGGTCACCACGAGGAGGAGCCAGAGCAGCACTGCCCCCAGACGCTGCTCCATTAGGTAATCTACAGATCAGCCTGCCAGATAAGAAATATTAGTTAGTTTGTTTAAACCCACACATTCATTCCATTGATTAGATTAATTGCATGGCTTGAAATGTAGTTATCCTGTGAAATGCAGGCAGGAGATCTGGATTACTATTGGAATAAAATAATCTCCTTGTTCAAAGCAACACGGAGGGGGGATTTGTGCCAAACTACCTCCACACAGCAAGTAAGTAAGTAAGTAACATTTATTTATATAGCACCTTTCACAGATAAAATCACAAAGTGCTTCACATAAAAATGGAGATATATAAGTACAAAGACAACATTTTTACAGTAGACATACAGAACATAACGTATCCCAACAACCCTAGTTTAATTAAAAGCCTGTTTAAATAACAGCGTCTTCAACTGTGTTTTAAAAGATTCTACAATCTAGGGATCAAGGGACGCTTAGGTGTGTCTGGCTAATATCAATTGACAGAGACCAGTAGAAGACCCTCTCTTTTCGCTACAGAGAGCATGCTAAAAAAGGATTATTTGAACCCTTAGCTATTAAATTATACTGCTTCTTATAACTGGATAACTCAAGATACAAGATGACCCCTTTGACAGGACTCAAACATTTTCTGTGGCTCTCAACTCGCCCATTGTAAACTGGGGCTTTGTTTAATCTAGACTTTATGAGGTCCCCTCCTGTCCCACATTCCTTAGAGGGAAAAAACACACACACATTCCTAAACATCACATATTTACTTAAGAGAACTATATTAACTTTAGCCTGTCACTAGGGTTGTGCATTTTGACTACTTGAGTACCCGACAGATAAAAAGAGCGAGAACCAAGGTCCACACCCACCGATTTCAAAAGATAATTAACATTAATGGAAAAACATCAGAAAACTAAAACTAAAAAACAATGTCAGTTTTCGAGTTTTGAGTTGTTTGGTAGGCTTACTAGACAATTCCAGTAAAATAACATTAGGTTGCGATTCATTTAATTAATTCATGAATGTATTTGCATTGGCATTGCTTTCACAGACAAGTACTCGAGTACTTGAGTTCCCATGCCCATCCCTATAAGCGTTTGTATCTAGTAACCAGGGGTGGATCTTGGCACTAGCCAGCTGGGCTAGTAGACCAAAATGTCCACTAGACCAGCTAAAATGTTACTACATTTCATCAGTCAATACATCAGTCAAGAAAGTATTGGCTTTGTAGCTGGGCAGACCGCCTGTTCTGCATTCCTTGTCTGCTGTTCGCACCGAGCAGTGTGTGGCTCTGGGTGGGTCCTGACACACAGGTAGCCCTACGTATAGCTCGAGCACTCGCATAGGCTGTACTACAGGTAGGCATATTTAACGCTCACCTGAGAGCACACAGAACTCAGTCTGTACGAGTGGTTGTTGCTCATGCATAACATGAGCAGTTTTCATGAGAGCAGTAGTTTTTTGACAGTAAAATGTGTATGAACAGTTTGTAGTTATCGTTAGATACATAGCAAAACCAGCTGAATAGACAAAAGTTACACGGTAAAGTCTCCATTTCTTCCTGCCTCACTAAGAAAACTACAGCCAACTGCAGCCCTCTGGCATCAACCACACACCTTCTTTTCTGTTGGTTGCAACTGCAAATTCAGCTGTCCAAGTTACCTGTGTTGAACTCTAGCCAAAGTGAAGATACATGTTTTATTCCCACCTTTGCTCGCATAGAATGGAAGTGAATAGGAGGTGAATATTGTGTGACCATACCATAAAATATGACCAACATGGATGGATGCCCATCTGTCCACGTCTCACTGGTCTGGGCTGTGTTGTGTTTGTGTCTGCCTTTTGGTTTGGTTCTCGTCTCTTCACCTCTGTTCTTGTCAGTGTTCATGCCCGTGCCTCACTCCCTGGTGTCTTAGTTGATTCATTCTGTCATGGCACCTGTGTGGTCCACCCAGGTGTTTCCTCTTGTAATCAGCCCTTGTATATTTTCTTTTGTTCAGTGCTAGTTCCTCAAGCCTGTTTGTATTCTTACCTGCCTGCCCGTCTGTCTAAGTGTTTATGGAATCTGCTGCCTGTTTGCCAATCGCCTGATCATTGCATTTTAATTTATTTTGTGAATAAATGTATTAAGTAAATTTTATTTGTATAGCACCTTTCGCAGACAGCAGTCACAAAGTTGCAATACATAATATCTTACTGCACAAATTGAGCAAACACAAAGAAAATGCAAGGGTAAAACACACCATAAATACTAAAAAACAGAGAGCATTCTTAAGATTTAGAAACAAGTAAAATATACAAAACCGCAATGTGGTTATCCTACTTAAAAGCTATTTTAAATAGGTAGGTTTTAAGATGTTTTTTTTTAAAGTAACCACAGACTCCAATGATCTCAGGGGTAAAGGAAGGGAGTTCCAGAGCCTAGGCGCCACTGAACTGAAAGCACGGTCGCCTCTTGTTTTAAAATTTGTTCTGGGACGACTAAAAGAGCTTGGCTGGAGGACCTTAGAGCCCGACTAGGAGTCGATTGTACTAAAAGGTCCCCAATATATGAGGGAGCTTCATTATGTAGGACCTTGTAGGTAATTACTAAAATTTTAGTACAGGCGTGATGTGTGTTCTTTTATCTGCCCCAGATAATAGCCTGGCTGCTGCATTTTGAACCACTTACAGGCGGTTCAAGGAGGACTTATTTAGGCAGGTATACAATGCATTACAAAAATCTAAACTGGATGGAAAGCATGGATGAGCATTTCCGTCTCCATTAAAGAAACCACAGATCTAATTTAGCTAATGTTTCAGTGAAAAAAGCAGTTGCGGACCACAGTTTGCACATGGCTATGAAAGCAGGATTTATCAAAAATTACACACATGGTAGTGCTGTCCGAAGATGATAGGGAATTGATTGCCTGCCTTATCTCGGGGGTGATGTTGTCAGGAGCAATTATCACCTCCGTTTTGTCTCTATTTAGCTGCAAAAAATTGTCTGACATCCAATTGTTAATGTAAGCCATACAGTTTTGTAATAGACAGTTTTTCAAGTCTATATAAAGAAATATATAATTGGATAACATCTGCGTAAAAATTATATGATATATCAATAAGTTTATAATCTGCCCGAGAGGAAGCATATGGACGAATCAAGGTTATTTTTCTTTAAAAGTGGGTGCACAACAGAGTGTTTAAAATATCTGTAGACGTAGCCCTGCTGAAGGGATTGGTTTATAATATTAACTAAACATGGTCCAATAGAATAAATTACTTTTAGTAACAGTGGTGTAGGTATGATATCTAAGGGGCTAGATTAAGGTTTCATTTTACCTACCAGTTCAGTAAGGTTCGCAAGGGTGATAGGACAAAATTAAGTCAGAATAATTGATTTTGGGTGACAGGTTTGGGGGGGCAAATCGACGGAATGATGCTTGACCGCACTATTTTAACCTTATCTACAAAATGGGTCATAAAGTTATTGCAATCATCTTGTGAAAACACAGGGACATGAATCGTTGTGGGGAGTACAATGTTGTTAATCGTGGCAAACGGTATTTTTGAATTTCCTTTGTGTGTGGAAATCTGATTTTTAAAATAAGAAGCTCTAGCATCCTTAACCATCTCATTGAAGGAAAATACAAGTTCTTTGAGATGTAGGCGGTGAACGTGAAGTTGAGTTTTTTCCATAAGTGTTCAGTTTTCCGACAGCCGCGCTTGAGGCTGCGGATCTCGTCGTTTATCCATGGGGAAACATTTATAGTGGGTACCAGGCGGGTCTTTACAGGGGCTACTTTGTCTAAGATTGACAAGCAGTATTCGTTAAAGGATTGCAGGTAGGAATCCACATTTTGTAATTCTTCAGCCGAGCTTGTGTCAAACACAGCAGAGAACTTATTTACCGTGTGCTGGTTTATCAAATGACAGTGGTACAATTTACATTATCAACATGAATACTAAAATCACCGACAATGATCAATCTATCCAGCTTAATAATGGAAGCTAGCAGTTCAGTAAAATCAACCAGAAAAGATGCCGTTGGACCAGGTGGTCTGTAAACTAAAATGCAGTAAAAAGGATTAGACATGCTGATTCTTGTCATCTGTAACTCAAAGGATACGGGCGTTTCCGCACTCATCAACTGACAATTTAAACTATTTTTAAAGACCTCAGCAAGTCCACCTCCACTATAGGGGTATAATGTACAAGCTTGCAGCGGTATAAGCAGGAAGCCTGTGAGGCCAGCAGGGGGGGCGGTCGTCGATGGCAGCGATCTGATGTGCAACAGTGGACGTAGTGAGATTGAGTACCCACAGGGGGGGGGGTGTGTGCTGTAAATAGTCAGGCATGTGCACATTGCATAGCGTGATGAATGTTAGCAGTCAGCATACGGCCCAAAGCGTTTGGGTGAACCCCGTCAGTTCTAAAAAGGGAGGAACGGATCCAGAATTATGGTTGTCGCGATAACCGCAATATTGCAATACCACGGTGTTGCTAACCCAACCGCAGGCCGTGGAAAGCAACCGCCGGTACTGCAAAATGCAATGTTTACATTTTATTTTTTTCATGAGACTAGCCCATCGAATATGACGTCTGATCTTGGACGTGTGCGCTATCTAAGCACAAATTCCCCCAGCCCCATATTAGCAGGTTGTAGCCTCTAATAATACATCCATGGTTTTATCCTTTGGGAGTGTATGTATTTACGACACTTAGACGTTACGCTTTACAGCACTTTACTAAACTGTAGTAAAGTGCTGTACTTAGTCTGGGAAGCGCATCGTGCATCGCAGACACACTCAAGTGATTCTTTTGGGACATATCTGCATTTCGTGTGGGAAAGAAAATGGAATATGTTGTCCCTTAATCTTTCGGGTTGTTAAACCAAAACTGTGCCATCACGTCTTTCTGTCTGCATGCTACCTAAATCAAGGCGGCGTACCGTAGGCTACGCTTGGCGCGCCATAGGCTTTTGATCTTTCGCTATTTAATATACTTAATTTAATAATTAATTAGTCATATTTTCGAGCTGATATTTTGCACATCGAACTTGACAATTCAAAACAAAAAACAAAAAAATGACGATCATACCGCAGACCGCGGTATTGGGCCACCCTTAATCACCGCAAGGACATTTTCTTCACCGTGACAGCCCTATCCAGAATAGGTTAAAATTGTCAATAAACCTGAAACCAAAAGGTACACATGCAGCCAACAATGGCCAGATAAAAGTCTACTGTAACGTTCTGCTCCACGGCCCCGGGAGGGGGTGGGGCCAGAGAAAAAAAAACTTTTTCCCACAAGTGGTTATAAAGCTAAAAAAGTTCTTTAAAATCTACTTTAGTCCATTCAGAAGCTTGGCGGGACACATCATTTGTCCTCACATGTAGGACTATGCGGCTTATAGAAGCTGGAAGTGCCTGCAACATGCCTGGGAGTTTATCCAAGATGTCAGAGACTGTGGCTCCAGGGAAACAATGAGTGATAGAGTTAAAAAGCGGATATTTTGAATAATGGAATCACCGATTATCAATGTGGTCTGGGGGATAAGAGGACGGAGTTGTTGAGATTGCATAGACTTTCGGTTGGCAGCAGTAGCTGGCTCTAATTGAGGAGGTTTTGGCCGAGAAGAGCCGCTATACCAGCGTCGCACCGCCTCCTTTATAATTTTTCGCTGAGTAGAGGAGGTGGAGGAGTGGGGAGAGAGTTTCTGATGGTCCCCCGTTTTTCTGCCAGTAACCAGGTGGGGGGGGGGTGTTATGTCTGTAAGCGGAGCGGGGGCAGCAGTCTCCGAAGTTGCCGAGGTCAAATCCGATCCCGGACGAGATGGAATAGGAAGATCGGGCCTGCCCGGTCAGCGTCAGCCGTCACGGCCGTGAAGCGGTTGGAAAGGCACACATGAGGGGGCCCAGCCCCGTCAGGGACCCTTTTGCAACCACGGATCACCACCTCTGTCCAGGGAGCCCCCATCAGTGTTGATACTTTTGTTATGTGAAAGTGAAAGTAATTGTGATGTGCTCTGGGTCCTTGCTATTATGATAATATCAATGCCAAATATTTTGACCACAATATTGGGCCCAGCATCCCTGTGTTGATTAGAAAGAAAAGGTTTCGTGAGCATGTAACCCATAAAGTAAACTTGTCTAATCTGTTAACGGCAACACGTTAACCCACTGGTCCAGTAATACCTACTATAGCTATTAAAATGGCTTTATTTAATATTAGATCTCTCGCCAACAAATCTCTCCTAGTAAATGACATAATTTTCTACAATCTAGACTTTGTTTCTCACTGAAACGTGGTTAACAGACAATTGCAGTGCTACTATGTGGCTATATGAATACGTGTCGAAATGGTAGGAAAGGAGGAGGAGTGGTTGCCCTATTCAAAGATATATTCCAGTGCAAAGAAAATAGACTAGGCCATTTTATTTCTTTTGAATACCTCTGTTTTATATTACAGGGTGCCCCAAAAATTTTATTTTTAACCATTTACAGATCTCCATGATATTCTGCAAATTTTATTGATAATTTTGCTTAACTACTTTCTATTATATCAGTTGACTATAACTTTCTAATTATTACAGGGGATTTTAACATCCACATAGATAATAAGATTGACCACTCAACATGTGAAAGAACGGACACACACTCAAGGCCACACTTTAGATCTGGTCATCTCGAAAGGGCTCAATATTTCCTCTGTCATGGTTAAAGATTTGGCATTGTCTGACCATTTCTGTGTCTTTTTTGAATCACTTAACACCCCGATTGTTACAGTAAACTCTGTTCCAGTTAAGAAAAGGTACATTAACGAGAGCACCAATTCACATTTTATGGAAGCC
>JAODUH010058931.1:4164-17881 GCA_027564835.1 Typhlichthys subterraneus | reverse complement strand
AACATTTTCAGCTTTGACTGACATGCTTTTGGACCAATAGTATTTGTTTAATCAAAGAAAATTGACCGCTTCGACCACTGTACGGAACGCCATGACCAGCTCACGTTGTTCCGTACTTAAATTCTAAGACTAGCAGTTGGTTCTCTCCACCAGGCACGGCTCTTTCCAACGCTTTATCCAACATATTTAAACATGTTTTACTGACAAACATGAACATAAGACTCTCGCAGGATACTTACACTACATTATAATAATTAGTTTGATGTAATTGAATACATATTTATACATTTTTGAGCCAAGGAAAAGTGACGCGACATGACATGACAGTTGTTCATTCGTGTCTTTTGTTCGCGAAACATTAGCTAATATACCAAAAAAAAAATTCACAAACATAGTTTTGGTATAGAATGATGTGTTTGATAAATACTTTAATTTGTTATTCTTTATTTTAAACATTTGTAAGTTGTTTAAATAAGTTATAAAACGCTTTTCCCCATATGGACTGGATATTCATTTTATTCTCTCCCGGCGCCATTCTAAAGCCTGCTTGGTGGACCTTGGGTACTAACTGAGATCCTGTCTTAACTAAATATCTGATGGTAGTCAATCTGATTTGTCTGAAAGCAGGAGAAAACACACTATCTACCAGTATTTATAACATTTTGGACCCTGACGGAATTTGATTTCTGTGACAGATTTTACGTCAAGTGTACCGTACACCGTGAGTTAAAGTGTAAAACGGAACACCGCAAGTCTACGGTACCAAAAGCTTTTTCACAAACATAGTTTTTGTATAGAATTATGTGTTTGATAAATACTTCGATTTGTATTCTTTATTTTAAACGTTTGTAAGTTGTTTAAAAAAGTTATAAAATGCTTTTTCCCGTATGGACTGGTCCATCCCATAGAAGTCAATTCATATTTTTCTCTCCCAGCGACATTCTAAAGCCTGCTTGGCGGACCTTGGGTACTAACTGAGATCCTGTCTTAACTAAATATCTGATGGTAGTCAATCTGATTTGTCTGAAAGCAGGAGAAAACACACTATCTACCAGTATTTATAACATTTTGGACCCTGACGGAATTTGATTTCTGTGACAGATTTTACGTCAAGTGTACCGTACACCGTGAGTTAAAGTGGAAAACGGAACACCGCAAGCCTACTGTAGTAGCTCAGCTGTTGGTCAGAAGGACGTTGTATTTGTAGTTGTCGTAGAGTGGTCAGTGTAAAGAAAATAACGACTGTAAATCTCTAAAAATAGATGAACTTCATAAAACAAAAATACTATCCGATTCTAATTACTAAAGATAGTATTAACACAAAATAACAGAAGCGGCTGCCAAGGTGTGCCTGGCGTTCCCTCCTTCAGACATTAGATTCTCCATCTAATGGATTCATCTTCACCTCCATTATAGACCATATAACTCTATAAAGTGGCATCAGAAAAAATGGATCTAGACAAAATCAGGTCCTTCTGTTTCCAAAAGTAGTGTCTAGCTTCTTGGGAAAGTTTTGACAGTGACAGCTGACACCAATAGTTTTGTCCAAATGGAGAATGTCCTTCTCAGAAGTGTTCTCACCTACGCTGTGAGAATTCTCCAGCCACACATTAATGTAAATCAGTGAGAGTGTCCAGGTCCAGACACAGTAGCATTTGTGAGAGCTTTCAGTGAATGGTACTGTGGAAATTATATTTTTATATGGTGTAAACTATGAAGATAAACCTATTGCTCTTATGTCATACTGCTGTATAATAGACGCTTATGAGAAATGTATGCATTGTGAACCTAAGAGTTTGTTATTTTCATTATCATCTGCAATCAGTAGAGACATCTGTAACAGCCTCCTCTAGACCCTGTAAGATAAGACAGGTGCTATCAGATTACTCTGTTACCAGGCAGGTTTAGTGTATACTCCATGTAAGTGGGTAACAAAGAACCCAGAAGAAGGACGTCACGAGTCAAGGAGCTTTTACTGTTCCAGGTGTTTCAAAAGCCCTCAGCTGAGTGCATTTTGTAATTATTACGTGTAATTATTGCTTGGGTGTCTTTTTTCTCTTGGCAGAGAGAGTACCATACTTACGATCACAAGCCACAATATAGACCTCTACTTCAATTCGTATCAGCTCTGTCAATGCCTATAAAACAGTGAAATTAGACTGACTCAATAAGGTTGACTATATTTATACCAACCATGCTAATAACAACCAATTGCTCACTGTTTTGAGTCCCTTGAGAGCAGAGATGTCTAGGAAGGAGACTGCAGAAAAGTCCAGGATGAGGCTGTGGAGGTATACCATGGGGACACATATATTGGCAGGAAGGTCTGACTTCCAGTTGATCTGTACTGGAAAATCCTTAAAGTCAGGAGGGAGGTCAAGGTCTTCCATGTTACTCTCATCTTCAGATTCTGTTATGGGTCCGCATGCAATATTTAGAAAGCCTTTCTGGGATGGGAGATCAAGAGATCCATGTTTACATAGCCATGCAAAATGAGGTGAGTGATATTAGTGAAACACCAGTGTTTGCATGCTAATGAAAGAGACAAAACAATATGCTAGCTACACAATTAACTTGAATACTGTACTACTGTGTTTACAGTAGGTTTATATAAAGCCAAATTGTTAAACTGTGTTTAACAAGTGTTAACGTGTACATTCAAATTCAACTGAATGGTTCATAATGAGGTAATTTGGCACTACATACTAACAGAGACTTAACCCAGTTTCTTATGAGTTCGTATTTAACATAATTTAACTTTGTCTTAAATAATGCTTACTGCTGTCCACTGCAGGTCTCCAATCTTTAGTAGTTTCCGTATCTTCCTCAGGGCTTTGTTCCTCTTTTTTAACACCCTCAGGGGACTAAAGCCAATCTAAGAAGACACATTATCTGTGAGAGGTGTCATCTGCTAAGGCACCTGATTCTCTTGAATTCATTTTGACATTATTTTAGCATATTCCTGGGTGCTTTATCGAACAATATTTTAAACATAAATATTTTCTATTTTTAGGCAGGCATAGTCATTCTCAGGATTGCTTGCTAACTTCAAGCTCATATCAAAACAAAATCCTTCTGCCGCCCAACACATTGAAATGCATTATGAAGGCAAGCAGCTTTCTTGTTGTAAGTGGTGCCTGCCACTTTGTTTATGTTTATGTTCCTATTTATGGAGCCACGGCTGTGTAGTAGTAGTAGTAGTATGTTTATTTGCCATATGAACTGGGAGACATTACACCATCCAGAACAGAGAAATTCCTTTTGACATGGCACTGAACAATGTACAGTAGTAGGTTTAACACAACATGTACGCGCACATACAGTATACTCATATGATACATTACACATGCATATCCATATTTGTAACCATAAAACAATAAAATCTAGTTATATCAGAGTGATATATCATTATAATATACAAGTGGTATAGACAATATGTTTGATATTTAAATATTATTATTATAATTGGCATAGTGAAAGGGTACATTTAAGTTGCAAGGTTAAGGTGCGAATATACTGTATATTGGATGTATAGATAGCCAGGGCATAGCAGTCAAAAAAACTGGTGGCTCGGAAACCCCTGCAGCCACCGCGAGGCAGGGGGCCCACACGCCACAAGGGCCCTGCCCTGCATAGCAAAAAACAGGCTAGGCTACTTATAACACTTGTTTGTATTAGCAATCAGTCGCCAAATATTCTATTTTATAAATGTTAATAGTTATTTAATAATCAGTGTAAATTATGAGTGTTATGCCTCCACCCAACTAGCCACAATATTCGAGCTGTCTGGCGTTAACAGGCAACAGGTGTCATGCCCAAAAGTGATTGTCATATAAAAAGTGATAGTCGTCCGTCTGCAACTGATTTTATCTGGATAAAATTATTATTGTCTATAATTTCCGATGTGTAAGCCTACGCTATATGTGTTTCTTTGCTATGTCAAATATCCTTATTTATATTTGGAAACCAGACTAGTAATTAACATGATGGATGATGATTTATATAGACCTAGATACAAAAAAATTATATATTTTGAAATTATATTTAATTTATAGTATTTCACCTACTCTGTGACCTAGTTTATATTTAATCAATTAATTTATACCAGTTAAAAATGTGGGAATATAATCATGAAATGCACTTTTTTTATACACCCTTCTAGCTGCCGGTGAGCATTGATGATCATATGGATCAATTGATCGACATTGTTATTACGACATTGTTATTACAAACTGCACATGCTGTCACTACTATCAATTGAAACTGCACGAATAATGTTCAATGTGCTAAAATCACAAACATAGGCTATTGCTAAGGAAGGCTACCCCGGCATAATATTGTAGATCTACTAGTCATTGGCCTGTGTAATTACAAAGCTGGCGGTGATCATAAAAATGGTAATATACTACTAGGCTTGTAGCCTACTTGCACAAATAGAAAGATAGGCCTATTAGACACATTGTTATTGCCCACCTAGTTTCATGTAGCCTACGCCCACCCATACGCACAATTCTGGCTACGCTATTGCTAGGCCTATATACGTATATATACACGTATATATATATATATGAAGGAAACTGGAGGACTGGTGCCAAATGAGGACTGGAGAAACCGGAGGACTGGAGAAACTGGAGGACTGGTGGATTTAGGGGAGGGGCCTCAAGCTCCAACTTTGCGGTGAGGCCTCTGCAAAGTCCCGGCCGCTACTGGTCAAAAATGCCAACATTTCGTATGATCAATAGGTCAGTTGATGTTGGAGTTCCTTGTTAAAAAGCTGTATAGCCTGGGGAAAAAAACTGAGTTTTGCAACATTGTGAAGAGACCATTAGTGAGTTAGTGAGTGTCTTTGCAGACTTGTCAAACGTTTTGAGTCTCATTATAAAGTATAAGCCTTTTTTAGCTATTTTTATTGCCGACTCTGCTTGCCTAGACCATTTAAGATTATCTTTAATGACTATTCCTAGGAATTTAAACACAGAGACGCTCTCCAATTAAATTCCTTCAACGTGTATGGGGGTGTGCCCACTTCATTATCACTTCCTGAAGTCCACGATCATCTCTTTGGTTTTGCTTGTGTTGAGAGATAAGTTATTGTCCTGGCACCATGTAGACAGGTCCTTTACCTCCTCTCTGTAAGCTGTCTTTCATTGTTGGAGATGAGACCCAGGATGGTGGTGTCATCCGCAACCTTTAGGATTGTGTTAGAGCTGCATGTGGCCACACAGTCATGCATGAACAGAGTATCCAGGAGAGGACTGACCACACAGCCCTGAGGGACAACAGTGGTCAGTACAGAAGAGGTGATGTTGCCCATTCTCACCACCTGTGGTTTTCTCATTAGAAAGTCCAGGATCCAATTACAGAAGGCGATGTTAATACTCAGGGTCCTGAGCTTAGGAATAAGCTTAGCAAGCACAATAGTGTTGAATGCTGAGCTGTAGTCTACGAACAGTAGACAGCATGTGTACAGCATGGGTTCACTTTTTCCAGGTGGGAGAGGGCAGTATGTGCTGTCAGAGCAATGCATCATCTGTTAGGGTGATATGCAAATTTAAAAGGGTATACGGTGTCGGAAAGGATGGAGGAGATGTGTGTTCTGACCAACTGCATGAAGCACTTCATGATGGTGGAGGTTAGTGCTACATAGCAGTAGTCATTAAGAAAGACAATGAAAGAGTTCTTTAATACAGGGACAGTGGTGGTTTGTTTGAAGCAGTTGGGGACTACAGACTGGTTCAGGGAGAGGTTAAAAATGGAGGTGAATACCTTCGCTAGTTGGTCAGAGCATTCCCTGAGGACCCGACCTGGAATGCCATCTGGCTCTGGTGGCAACTACTCCTCCTTTGTAGTCAATTATGTGTTGTAGTCCACCCCACATGCGTCTGGGGTCAGAGCTGTGGCAATTAGACTCCAACATCCCTGTAGTTTCGTTATGCATCTTTGATGGCCTTCCAGAAGTCATACTTAGATTTCATCTAGTCTCCAAGTCCCCAGAGTTATAGACAGAGGACTGTGTTTTAAGCTTGGCATGGACATTACCATTAACCCATGCCTTTTGGTTGGGGAAAGTCCTAACATTAACCCTTGAGACAACATTGTTTATACATTTGGAAATATAGGCTCCCACAGATTCTGTGCATTTATCAATGTCGCAATTTCCTGCAACACAGAACATCTTCCAGTCTGTAGTTTCAAAGCAGTCCTGGGGCCTCATGTATCAACAATTGCACAGCTTTCATACTAAAACATGGTGCACTCACAAAACCCGAAAAGTGCTACCATGAAACCATGCGTACGCCAGGTCCTGCGCATCTTCCCTTCAAACATCCCAATAAATGTGTATTTTAGTGTATGTGCAAGAGCCGTTGACCCTGCCTTACCTCCTCACATAAATTACTATGCAAATGATAATAAATGTCTTCATCCGTTTTTCCAATTTGCAATGACGTATCCGGCCGCAAAACGTGTAAAAAGAAATAAAGAAAATTCACTGACTGAGATCAACGTTTTGATCACAGAGAGGTGGAGGCAAGAATACATTTTATATTTAGAAGTTCAACAACAACCTGCTCTTGTATCAGCAATAAAATAAAGTAAACGGAGTGGCAAATGACTACAGCAGTCAAGTAAGTAAGTGAGTAAGATATTTAATCTGTGGGAAGTAAGCCGGGGTGTGAACAATATGGCGATATATACAGGCCAGTTAACGCTGTGCAGTAGCCTACTCTAAAATTACGTAAATATTACTCTCCGACACCTCAAGAACGCTCTAGTAAAATATGCTAGTTTCCTTGGGGTCCTTGCCCAGACCATCATTTTGTAATCTGCGGGAGCGGGGTTCGCGTCCCAGTGGGGACGGAATGTGTCACGTATATTTAGTAGATTTTTCATTCATTTGACAGACAAGTGTTTAACAGACATTATGCTGCTTACAAAATAAACATTTGTGCTTTTCTGATGTTTAACATTAACCTCATATGCTACATGATCTAACTTATGTTGTAGTCATAGGATGTTTTTTTCATTAACAATGCCATGTTGCATTATGGTAGTAACTGGAGAGGACATATTTGGTGAGGTTTAATACTTTTCAGTTTGAAATCACCACGTTACAGAGTCAGGTTTGACTTTGCGGTGCGCTCTGCACATTCTCACGGCACCTCTAGACTTTGCGCCACGTCCCCTGGAGAGTGGTGATGGACTCCTCACTCCATTTTTGGAATGCCTGAAAGTGCGTGACCTTGCCTGTAGGTTGTGAGAAAAAGAATGGCTGTGTAATCAGCCTTTCCAAAGGTGGGATGAGGGAAAGGTTTGATGGAGAGATTTTTTTGTGTGAATAACAATGATCTAGAGTCTGGTCACCACGGGTAGGGAAATGTATGTGCTAATGGAACATCGGTAGGACTTTCTTTGTCCTGTTGAAATCACCAGCAACAATAAAAGCTGCCTCAAGATGAGCATTCTCCAGTACATTAATTACTCCATATAAGTCTTCTAGTATGCAAGTTTTATCCGCCTGCATGTATACTTTGCCTATGTATACTTCTGTGATTATAACGGAGCTGAATTCCCAGGGAAGGTAGGAGGCCCGTACTTTTATAGTCAAAAGCTCCAGTACTGGATTTTGTTTTCAACCTGCACAGAGAAGGGTAAGATAGCGAAATGCAAAGAGATATTTGGTGAATATGACAAAAAGCGTATTCATTTATTATTAGCTTGCAATAGCTGACTATACCTTGTGTAGTGTACAAGTGTAGTGCAGATGTCTTCAACCTTGCTCCTGGGGACCCACTGTCCTGCACGTTTTAGATGTCTCCCTGTTTCAACACACCTGATTCTAATGAATGGGTCATCATCTAACTCTGCAGAAGCCCGATAATGACCCATTCATGTGAATCAGGTGTGTTGGAGCAGGGAGACATCTAAAACATGCAGGACAGTGGGTCCCAAGGACCAGGATTGAAGATCTCTGCTGTAGGGGAGTAATTGCGTCCTGAGCAGAGATTGACATCACACTCCATGTGCTCCTCTGTTCTTTGTGAGGACCACAAAGCATTTGTTTTGGTCCGAGATGTTCTAGTATGACATCTAGTGGTATAAAGTAATTACCTCAGGGGTGACCACGGTCACCCAATTCTGACAGTGATAGCAATTATGGTCCTCATGATTTTAATTTGAAGAATCCGCTTCAAAAGGTTGTTGACATTTTAAAATATACGAGGATCTACACCATAGACAAAGTGTAGGCCCTTTGTTGAATTACTATATCAGAATTTACTACTGTGTGCCTTTAATCTAGATTAAACCATTGTGTGACAGTTTGGTAAATTTGCAGCCAAGATTATTGTGTTTATGGAACACCCTTTAAAAACTTTGGAATCAAACCCAATATTGACCAACCAAATAACCAGAGCATTTACAGCTCTATCCGTACATAGCTCAATATCAGTTCTCTATAGACAACCTCTGTATTTCTAATATTATAATACATACAGCTTCTACCAGTTTGGTCCTAAAGAATTCAATGTTGGCAAAGAAGATTGGTGAGGGAATCCTGAAAATCCTGACTCCATCTGGCTCAAATATCTGAAAAGAGATCATGTTACAATAAGTGATATGTATCTTGGCAATAATATGTGAACGCTATGGGCTATGGGTACCAAGGTTCCTTTTGAAGACATCAAAAGTTAGAAGTATGAAGGCACTGACAAAAATTAGGTGGCCATACAATGCATTCCATAAACAACTTCCATCATAATTAATTATAGTAATTACAAACATGCGCTACCACCTTTAGTGTTTGTTTTTGTCCCTTTCCTCTTTTTTGTAACCCACTTTTAACGATTGTCCTAGTTTCTGTCCAATTCAATAAATGCATACCTATCCTATTCTTATTGGAACAGCACCTGACAATTAAAGGCAGGGTTAGTCAGTCTTGATAACTTTGAGCTCAAATAAAAACAGCATTGCTCCGGCAGCGGCGACTCACGCATAGAAATGCATTGTTAAGCAAAAAATAGTACTACGGCTTTGTTGATATGAGTGGTGTCTGCTACTTTGTATATGTTAGTATTTACGGAGCCAAGGCTGTGTAGAAGTATCATATTATTTTTTCAAAATGTACAGAGAATGGTAAGATAGCAAAATGCGAGGATATAGTTTTTGAATTTGAAAGAAAGTGTATTAGCTTAGCATTTTGCTAGCAATAGCTGACTTTACCTTTAAGGCAGACTTACATTGAGATAGTCTTTTCTGTCTTTGTAGATGTCTGTCCCGTGGATATTGGCCAGGACACTGCAACGAGGACTGGAAGACAATATCAAAATTACATATGCAGCTTTTAGGCTAACATGGAATACATTGAATAAACAATCATACAGGTCCTTGGGACACAGTTACCCATCCCTGCACTATAATTAACGTTATAACGTTATGAAACAGAGTGAGAAGTAATACTTACTCAATATGATAAAATTTAGGGTGTGCATTTATTAATTTTTCTTAGAACTGCTCAAAAGATAATTTTACATACTGTATACAGACTGGAAAGTGTATAGGCATAATACGAACAACTGAGTTCTGAAGACGACGGTGAGCAGCTCCACCCCCAGACCCACAGCCAACCCCAGATCTAGACCCAGAAGAATGGAAGCCATGCAGGTTATCACCCACACCACCTGGACAAGGAAGATAAACAACAACATGTTGTATCTTATTGTTTGTGTTCACCATGTGGACATTTTCTGCAGTTCTTTACTGTAAACAGCAACATGCATTTGCATCTGCTATTTTCCTAGCCTTGTGAGACTAATTTGATCGTGCAAGCTCCAATTGTGGCCAGGACCCCATTAATTTAAAGGCCTACCTCACCCAATCAGCATGTTTAAAATCAGCTAGAGTACCTGCTTGTTTTCTTAACGGGTGACAAACACTTCCATTGATGGGAATGATACTCGTTGCAAAATGTAATTTATGCTTGCGAGATCAGGATGGTCTCAGGAGGCTACATGTACAGTTTGTTTGGTACAAAGACACTTAAATTCAAGAGATAGGAATGGACATTAATAACAAATGTTTTTAACAATTTAAAAGATGAAAGTAGTTCCTTTCATCTGAGGAACTTCATGGCAATCAGAAGCATAACACTAATTCAGATATTGGAAGGTTTTAAAATATTATAAGGTGGAGTCAGCTATCCTGGTAAAAGATGTTAATATTTCAACTTGAAATCAAAACTCCTCTTCAACAAAATCACACATTCAATGCTGTAGGGTGCTCCCTCAGAAGCTATGCACCCCAAATTGGACAAATCTATTCAAGGCAGGTATAGTGTTGTACATCTGCACCACTTAGCTGTGTTCCCATACACTTTGATATGGCATAAATGTCCTAACACTTGACTTGATATCAAGTACCATATCACCCACGTGCATAAACGTACGCAGTCTGGTTTGTCCCTTCTCCACAGGTATGGAATGTCTCTGAATTGCATCAACATCCCCTTCAGATTGACAATAACTACCGCACCCAGCACTGACTGGAATCACAAAGGTCAAGGGGTCAATGGTTAAAACACAATCACTTGTATGTTTTGTGTTTGTTAATGACATTAATAATTGACACCTTTTACCTTAGGGAGTGGCTCTAGGAGAAATCCCAAGGCTAAAGTGACTATCATCACAATTATTGCTGACAGTAGACCAGCCACCTAAAAAGATAAAAGGAAATGGTTAATTCAGACTGTCACGCTTTCGTCCCGCGGCGGGGTCGTGTCCTCCGGTCTGGCGTGCTCTCGCGCGCCGTCCCCGGAGTACTGATAGCCGATCTGCGACAGGTGGCAATCAGGGCCTCCCACACCTGTTCCTCGTTCCATGATTACTCCCCTGTCTTTATATACTGTTCTGTTGTTTGTACCCATTGCGTGTTATTGTATGTATCACGCTAAGTTGTGGTTCTTGTATCGGCATTAAATGTTTTTCAGTTACTTACCCCCGTTCTCACACTAGTCTGTTACACAGACAGGACAATAGTGTAATACAATTCACTTAAAAAAATATATAAATGAAAATGGACACACAAAAAGGTAAAACAGTGTATTAGGGCCATATAGATTATTCTTTTTTAATTATGGAGCTGGGGAGGAGGGTAATATTTCAAGATTAAAGTTGTTTATTTAGGAGAAAAAACACTGATATTTATGGAAGCCCGTTTCCACCACATAAAAAAGTGTGCTTCATTTCAACACATTTTTTTCCACATATTACTTTTTTCTCAGAATTCCAATATTATTAATTGCAATTGCAACTTTTTTTTCGCAATTATGTTTTGTTTCCTTCTCTGAATTCTTACTTAATTTCTTGCAATTTCGACTTCATTGCAATTGTTACTTTATTTCTCGAAATTCAGATTTTTGTTTTAGCAAAACACTCCCTCTCTCTACAGGGCCTGCAGGCCTATATATAGTTGGCCATAAAGCATACACACTGATAATTAAAGTTGTTTATCATCATCTATGCACATAGCCCAAGCAACCAAATGCACCACAATACAACATTGCAGCCTACAGCAGACAATGGCTCATTTATGAAACGTGTGTATGACAGAAATCTGTGTGTACGATAATTTCCACACAAATGTCGACATTTATCAATTTGGATAATGGCAAATATTATATTTTGTATAGCCAGTCTATTATCAGCGGGGGCAACTGTAGCATAGAGCCTACTGTGCATGACAGAGAACGGTGTTTTGGCCTGTGGGGTTCTGCACATATAGCGCAGATTATTGTTATCTGATGCAGACTATGTCCAGAGAGCACTAGCCGCTACATGCCCAGCACAGCCCCAACTTTGGGACTCAGCTATAAGAAATCACAACCTCATTTGTTTCTTATAAAATCTTAGCCTATTAATCGTTTGGCAGGTAGGTCATTCGATAGCCAATGGGAGACTGAAAATAAATGTACATTAAACATTGTAGGCTTTTTATGCTATCAACATTTCAGGTTCACTTTATTCTATTTTAAAGTATGAATGCCATCATGTCTGATTTATCTAAAAATGTACAAAATAAATAAACTCCGCAAGCATCTAATAGGGAATTTTAATAGGCTATATAAGATTCATATATACAGTACTAGCAGGCGTATAGTATTGTGTCAGTGGGAGCTCTCTGGGTTGGAAGGGGAACCTGATGGACGAGAATGGAGTGGATTGGCGATTACGTGCGCAGACTTGCTTGAGACAATTGGCAAATGTGTAAATGTGTTGGCAGGTAAAGTAAAACTTTATGAAATAGCATAGGCAAACAACAATGTGGTAGCCTATTGATGGCTTCTCCAGAAAATTAATCTGGCTAGAAGGATATCCTATGCTAAAAAAACAACATTGACCCACAATCACAGACTTTTGCATATAACTGATAGCGGTCAAAGCAGTCACAGGCAATATTGTAAATGTAATCACTATATCTCCATCCATTAGGTGCTGTCACGCCGAGGTCCCGGGGCGGGGAAGTGCCTACCGTTCCTGCTCGCTCTCGCACGCGCTCCCCGGAGTACTGACAGCTGATCTGAGACAGGTGACAATCAGGGCCTCCCACACCTGTTTCATATGTGGATGATTGCTGTCAGGGTGTATATAATATTTGTGTTTCGTATAACCCGTACAAGTTATTTTTCCATCGTTGTTGCCTCAGTCATTCGAAACATTACAGAATAACCCGCCGCTTTCTAAAAGCAAACACTGAGGCAACAACTGTCTGCGCCGTACGAACGTAGCCTTCCGTGGATTAGCATGGACGCAGAGAAGGGTGGCGTAAGTAGCAGAGACCCGGATGGGCTGTCGGCATTGGAGGCGAGAATCCAGTCGATGGGGGATTGTCTGACGCAGCCGGTAGCTGCCATCCAGCAGCTATCGGCTAGTCAGGCACCCCTCCCGGCTGACGAAGCCCTGGCGACGGCGAGAGCTTAGGCGACGGGGTCGTCGGCTGGGGAACCGGAGTCTCGTCGCGCTCTGGTGAGTGAACCACGGAGCCCCCCCCCCCGATAAGTATGATGGTATGGGGTGTCAGGGTTTCCTTCTCCAGTGTGAGCTGTACCTGGGTGAAGGGCAGCTCATCGATAGGGAGAGGATATCCCTGATTACCTCCTTCCTCACCGGACACGCCCTCAGCTGGGTGATGGCAGTTTGGGGGATTGGGGATGAGGCGATGCGGTCTTTCCCCTCTCCTTCATCGCATGGTTCCGGTCGGTGTTTGACCACCCGGAGGAGGGGAGAGATGCTGGCGAACGGCTCTTGCGGCTCCAGCAGGGCAAGAACACTGCCGCGGATTATGCTCTGTCCTTCCGGACGGTGTATCTGGAATGGGGGTAAGTACCGTGCAGACCCCACTGCGCACAGTGTTGAGTGCTGAGTGTTTATAGCATTTCTGTGCCTTTCTGTTGCTCGGTGGTGGTGTCTGGTGATTCTCATCTCCATGCCACTTCAGCCCTGATTGACTCTGGTGCTGCTGGGAGCTTCATCGACCAGTCGCTGGTGTCCTCGTAGCTGCTGCCGACGCGGAAGCTGAGGTCCCCCCTTCCCATCAGGGCGCTAGACGGTCGACGGGTGGGTCCTGGGGTAATTACCCACGCTACTTGGCCGCTCTCCCTGATCGTCAACGGTTGTCACCGAGAGAGACTAGAGCTCCTGGTGCTGGCATCCTCCACCCACCCCGT
>JAODUH010058920.1:0-17883 GCA_027564835.1 Typhlichthys subterraneus | reverse complement strand
AACGTCTCGGGATCCCCCAGTCAGAGCTTGCTGATGTTGCTCGGGAAAGGGAAGTTTGGGGTCCCTTACTGAAGCTGATGCCCCCGCGACCCGACTTCGGATAAGCGGGAGAAGATGGATGGATGGATGGACACCTACAGACATTCACACCAAATTATGTTATTCTGTTAGTTAGTTTAGTATGCGTGTTCATTTAGTTTGCGGCCCTTGAGCCAGGTCGTAACGATACCCAACGAACAAATACCCGAATAGTCAAGCATTTGGGGCTATCCCTTAGAGATTCTGAAACCAAGACGATTCCAATGTTCACAGTATCATGTTGCCGGTTACGGAAGACAGAACCACGGCCTGGACATACTCGCCCTCAACGGCAGGCACAGCCTGTTGAGCTCTTGTATACATTGCTACTGTAGCAAAACACATTTTTTATTTCACAATTAACACTAGATTTAGAACTACTGAGCCTTTTTATAGTTGCCAATCACTGTCTGGGTAGGTTGGGCATGTTGCAGCATTTATTTACCTTTGCTTTCATGCGGCTTTCTCACGTATAGTTTCTGTGGTGTGTCAATACAATATCCATGATGTCCACAAAGGAATGAAAACTGTCCGAAACTGCCAGTTTCATATTGCTGAGAAATGACAAGACGCTCAGCGCACACACAAACAAATACTGTGTTATCTTTGTGGGTGGGTTAGGCATGACGCAGCAAAACCTTTCTGTATGTATTCACACTAGAGCTTTTGGTGCGCACCCGAGTTCACTTGAGCCATTAGTCCGGTTCGGTTTGTTGGGGTGAATGCTCTCTTCAGAACTCAGGTGCGCATCCGGGATCGGACCCGGGTCCTCCAGAAAGCAGAGGTCTCGGGTACGTTTCATCCCAACTCCAGTGCGGTTTGCTCTGGTGTGACTGCTATCCGATCTCAGGTGCGCTAAAACCAGAAAGTAAACACTGCTGTTGTTTTAACAGTTTGTTGAACGTTTTCCCGCAATCATTTAGATCGTGGGAAAGGTAGCCTACACTTTGGTCAATGAAGGAAGTCTCCTATTTACAATTATATCCTTAAACAAACTCGACCGGCAAATCCTTTTCTACAATGTAATATAAATGGTCTTGCCCCCGGGAAGAATTGTATAACCCTGACATGTCGACTGTAGGCATACGGGTAGGCTACTGTAATGTTGGCTGGCTATGTAGTTTTTTAATGACCTAGCTCTTGCTTAATTGCGACACTGAAATTATTTTATTGTGACGAAACTAAATTGCAGTTAATCACACTGTTCGCGCACCTTTAGTGTAGGCTACGCGGGTGCTCTAACTGCAACTGCAAGCAAATCTAAAACTCACTTTGCATTACAGCCTGTTTTTGCAAAAATCCTTCTAAATGTAAGCAGCTCACATAAATCCCATCCTGTGTGATGCATTTATAGCATGGCGACAATACCTTACACTATTATTTAGGTGTTGACACTGACTTCAAATAAACAAAAAGATTAATATTAAAGCAATTGTGTGCCGCTCCATTGTGATTTTGCCTTCCCTTTTCCGTGTCGTGTTGTTGCCATAGAGCTATGGTTGTTGCCTGGTGATTAGTCTAACGTTCGGTGTGAAGTTGACGTAAACAGACCCGGGTTTGCAGCCATAAATGTAATTTGAAAGCAGACCAGCAGGGGGATGGGGGCTAATCGCACTAGAGTCCGATCAAGTTCAAACCAGCAAACAGACCACTTTCAAGCCTGTTCCAATGTGATGGAACTTGGCTTTTAAAGCAGGTAGTGGGACCATATCTTTTACATTTAGAACACTTTCAAGCCTGTTCCAAGGTGATGCAACCGAAAACTGAGAAGCTTCACTAAAACACAGTTGTCCGATCATAGGTAGTATGATCTGTCATGATGATTTGGTAGTATGATGATTTGTCTTGTCTGTATGTACAATGTATTTACAAAGATAATATGAAAGCTGTCTCAACAAGGCCTTTATAAATAAAACAAATGCTGTGTGATTCCTAAAGATATAAGGAAGGCAGCAAACTCTCTTATAAAGGGTACAATTATGCTTTAGGGCTTTTGCATTAGTGATGAATCTCATTTATCCATGCCAGGTAAAACTGTCCAGCATATGCAGAGACTTCAGTGGACCATGCATGTACACAATGTCACCATAAACAAGACAGACAGACAGACAGACAGAAATGATTGTACCAGAAACAAGTTTTTTCCGAGGTTTAAAAGAAAACATGACTTCAAAACCCAGTTTTAGCTTTAGCTTTTTAACCAGGCTACCATATTAGGTTTAAACATAATACATTAATACAATATGAAGTGCTTATAATATGTAACCCTTTGAATAATTGTCTGCCTTGCAAGGTGACCATATACAGTGAATATTAAAAGTTTACACACCCCTGTTAAAATGGCAGGTTTTTGTGATGTAAAAGAATGATAAAGATAAATGATGTCAAAACTTTTTTCACCTTTAATGTGACCTATAATGTGAACAATTCAATTGAGAAAAAACAAACAGAAATCTTTCTGAAGGGGGGAAATTAAAAATGAAAACCTTACAATAACCTGGTTGCATAAGTGTGGACACCCTTACACTAATACTTTGTTGAAGCACGTTTTGATTTTATTACAGCACCCAGTCTTTTTGGGTAGGAGTCTATTAGCATGGCACATCGTGACGTGGCAATATTTGCCCACTCTTCTTTGCAAAAGCGCTCCAAATCTGTCAGATTGTGAGGACATCGCTTGTGACCAGCCCTTTTCAGATCACCCCACAGATGATCAATTGGATTCAGGACTGGGCCATTCCAAAACGTTAATCTTCTTCTGATGAAGCCATGTTTTTGTGGATTTGAATTTGTGCCTGGGGTCGTTGTCATGCTGAACTTCCTCTTCATCTTCAGCTTTCTAATGGATGCCTTAAGGGTCTGTGCCAAAATTGCCTGGTATTTGGAACTGTACATAATTCACTCTACCCTGACTAAGGCTGAAGAAAAACAGCCCCAAAAGCATGATGCTGCCACCACCATGCTTCACTGTGCGTATGGTGTTCTTTGGGTCATGTGCAGTGTTGTTTTTGCGGCAAACATATCTTTTGGAATTATGTCCAAAAAGTTAAACCTTGGTTTTGTCAGACCATAGCACATTTTAGCACGTTTTTGGGGGGCTTGGATGTTTTTCTTTGTAAGAAAAGGCTTCCGTCTTGCCACCCTGCCCCATAGCCCATTCATATGAAGAATACGGGACATTATTGTCACATGTAGCACACAATTAGTACTTGCCAGAAATTCCTGCAGTTCCTTTAATGTTGCTGCAGACCTCTTGGAAGCCTTCCTGACCAGTTTTCTTCTCGTCTTTTCATCAATTTTGGAGGGACGTCCAGTTCTTGGTAATGTCTCTGTTGTGCCATATTTCCTCCACTTGATGATGACTGTCTTCTCTGTGTTCCATGGTATATCTAATGCTTTGGAAATTCTTTTGTACCCTTCTCCTGACTGAAATCTTTCAACAATGAGATCCCTCTGATGCTTTGGAAGCTCTCTGCAGAACATGGCTTTTGCTCTGAGATGCAACTAAGAAAATGTCAGGAAAATCCTACTAGAACAGCTGAACTTTGTGATTAATCACTAACTGGTGTGTAATGACTTCTATTTAACATGAGTTTGAATGTGATTGGTTAATACTGAACACAGCCACATCCCCAGTTATAAGAGGATGCACACATTTATGCAACAAGGTTATTGTAAGGTTTTTATTTAAAAATTTTCCCCTTTGAAGATTTCAGTTTGTTTTTTAATTGAATTGTTCACATTATAGGTTACATTAATTAAAGGTGGAAAAAGTTCTGACATGATTTATCTTTGTATCATTTTGTTTATATAAAAAAAAACCTGGCTTTAAAAATATAATTGCATTTTTCAACTACTGACTGCAGTTTTTCATTTCCATTGAAACCCAGTTGGATTGAAGCTGAGCTTGCTGGATCCCACGTTAGAAATTGACTTGCAGTATCTGGGGGTCCGTCTGCCGCTACCCCCACCTGGATTGTGTCTGCCGTTATCTGAAGACGCCACATCAACTCAAAGTTAGATTTGTATTCCATAACCTCACCAAAGATATTACATTATTTTCAATAGCTTTTTATTCATAAGGGACATCATATTAAGTCATTCTTACTTTAGCTTTACTTTATTCATGATTTTCAGAATGTTATCAACCCACCTTGTAATGAGCTAGTTAGGAAGTGATCTTTAGATTGCCATGTGGCGTTGTAAGTCCCTTAGGATAGAAGTGTCTGCTAAACGCTGTAAACATTAAAGTGACATTTTACGTAACCCAAGCACCAATCTGTGCCTTTTCTACCACGTGCCTTTCTTGCTTCCTTTGATTACTGGCAATGAGTCATCTAAATGCAATGAGGAATCTTCTATATTTCCAGCCGTCTCTGCTGCCTTCGTCTCCAGGACAGGAAAGACTACAGACGTCACTCGTATCAAAGGTTGGAGAGATAAATATGCTCAGTCGGAGCCATCGTCCTCACCTTCAGCAGCTAAATCTGAAGGTAACTTATTGACGTGTCACGCTGACACTGGTTACCTCACATGGGTTTGACAAGGACAGCTTCCAAAGCCATTCAAAATGCACCCAAAACATTTAAGACTACAAAATCAAACAATGTAATAATGTCACTATACCTCTTTTTCAAATAAATCCATATAAAAATATTTTATGAAGATCATATTGTATACAATTATTTTAAAATTTTAATATTTTTTAAACAGTATTGCCCATGGATTCTGCATCAGATGTTCCTACTAAGAACCTGTCAGCGTTCTGCAGCGACATGCTGGATGAGTACCTGGAAAACGAGGCCAAGCTGATAGACGAGCGAGCTGCCAGCTTCTCCCAGGCGCCATTTGAAGCGGTGACCTACGAGCTCCCCAGCGTTAGCAGCAGTTACATCCGAACTCTGGACAGCCTGAAGAAACAGCCCTTGGCCATTCCCACCTCGTCCCTGATATCCAGCTTTGTTCCACCCTCCAAAAGACCCAGAATGCCTTCTATGGGCCCTAAAAAGGTGAAGGCAGAAAGGAAACGGAAGTCAGTAGGTCCTAAACCCAACAAACCAGGAGATTCTCCTGTGATGGATTTTGTCAGCGCAGTTGGAGCACCAGCCCTTTCAAATACTACCCAGACTCCACCATCTGCAGATTCAAAACCTAACTCTGAAATACCAAACGAAGACACTCCAAAGAAGAAAAAGAAGAAACTCAAGTTGCAGATGCTGTTGGACCAGTCGGACGTCCCACTGGATCAATCAGATACAGAAGTCAAAACCCATCCTCCAAATGAAACCCTAAAGAAGAAACACAAGTCTGAGATGCCATTAGCCCATTCAGAAGCAGTATTTAACAGCCTTCCATCAAACAATGATGCTTTTAAGAAGAATCAGAAGTCTGTACTTCAAACCCATCCACTGAACGTCCACACTGTAAAAAAGAGGAAGAAGCTGAAATACAAGGCGTCTGAACAAACAACTAGACCCACCCTAACCAATGCTGTGCCTCCAGGCATTTTGCAAGACATGGCTCCCCTGGAGTCAGACTCTGAGTTGTTGAATGCTGATGAGCCCACAGCCAAGCCACTGGTGACCAAAGCCTTGCTGAAACTGAAAGACCTGGAGGATGGGGTCCTCTGGGAGGGAAAGCCCCAGACGTGCATTACAGAGGAGAGGGCAGCCATTGCTCTTACATCCCTCTTCACTCTAGTGGTGAGTCCCTCATTGTTTAACTCTCCCATACACTGGTGACATAAGGTTCCTGAGCCTGGGATTACTGGCAAGGTCAAGTTTAGTTTTTCAACCCATAAAATCCCATTTTGTTTGAATTAAAATGGGAATTTTGTCAATACTAACACTAGCATTTATGTGTCTCATAACAGTTCAGTCCTATTAATTAATTTAATGCTCAGAAAACACAACATATGCCTCGTTTCCACTGGTGCTAAACACTGGTTTTTTACTCTAAAGTCCAGAAATGTTTGTTTCCACTCACATGGGCCAGCACTACATGGCGTAGTAGCCCAGTGACCTATAGTATGAATACAGTTCAACCATCTAAGAATCTACTAAGATTTGGTCCCCCTTTTGCCTTCAGAACTGCCTTAATTCTTCGTGGCATACTTTCAACAATGTGTTGGAAACGTTCCTCAGAGATGTTGGTCCATTTTGACATTGTGGTGTCAGCTGCACATCCATGATGTGAATCTCCCGTTCCTAGGCTCAGTTGGTACTAAGGGGTTCAGAGATGTTATTCTGCATACCTTGGTTGTAACGAGTGGTTATTTGAGTTATGGTTTCCTTTCTATCATCTAATCTGATGACTAATCAAATTCCCCAAATTACATACATTTGGTGACGCAACACATTGTGGGATTATTGCCAAGAGGTGCATGGGCACTAGCCTCGTGAGACCATCCTGATCTGGAATGCTACAGTTTGACTTAGCCGCAAGTATCCGACTAGAACCCCTCAATTCAATAGCGTTTGTCATACAGGCAGTACTAATACATTTCAATCAACCTTCCTTATGTACGATTAGACGTGTCTCACCCAGTCAGAATGTTTCAAATCAGCTAGAGCGCCGGGTGGAAACCATAACGTACAACGTACAGCTGTCTGCTGATTGGCCCGATATTTCTCTAACCCGGCGACAAACGGCTTTTGCATTTTGAGCGATTCCAGACTGACACTGCGGTGAAATTAAGTTGAAGCTCGCGACATGAGGATGATCTCGCAAGACTAGCTGGGCTCCGCTACATTAAATGAGTGCATAAGTACTTTATTATTTGTCATTAGGAACTTTGTTTGATGATTGAATGATTGAATGATGTTTGATGCTGGTCTGTGTTGCCCCCTGCAGGGCTTTGCACGCGAGGACCCCACAGCTCCCATCCAGCTGATCAAGCGGCGCGCCCCGCCCTGCCTCAACGACTTCTGCCGCCTGGGCTGCGTGTGCGCCTGCCTGCTACGCAGCCGGCGGCTCACGCACTGCGGCAAGGCGGCCTGCATGTTCGGCTGCAGCTGCCTGAGGCAGAAGGTGGTGCTGCTGAAGCACCTGGACACGCTGGACGCAGACAAGGGTGGCCAGGGGAAGAAGAGGAAAAAGAGGATGAAGATGGCCTACGGTGAGTACAGGCCCTTGTCTCTCTTTTAAATGAATGTTTTCTTTTCTTTTTTTTTTTAAATATGAGAAAATGTCGCTAACTGATCGAACGACCGACTTTGTTAAAAAGTGCATGCGCTTCTTTCGAGTCGACAGCAGGTCTAGGGTAGCCTGGCTCGAATTTTTCTCGCATTTCTTTCCGTTCTCTCTCTTCTACACAGCCCAGGCTCCGTAAAGGGTAACGATCATTTCTATTTGTTAGGCGGCACGGCGGGTTTGAGCTCGAAGGTTAACAAATATGACCATGCCTTCAAATGTTTAAATGGAATCATCATTCATTAATCTGTAACATTCACACCACCTCTGTTTTGTCTTCTAGTTCTGAAGGATGCAGAGCCTATCGCCCAGCCCTCTCAGTCCTTAGAGTTGTTTAGAACCCTGTGGAGAAAGGACCTTGTAGATGAAGACCCAGAACCGATCCACATTCCACAATCTGTGCTTTCGGTCGCTACTGTAAGAATCCGAACCACTGCTTAAGTAAATGCCTAAAATCAAGAAAAGGTTAAATTAATTATTAGCGTTGGCAACTGGCCTATTTATTTATTTATTTATCTATTTTATTATTTATGTTATTTTTTTTATCTCTATCCTAAACTGAGGTATTTTAGTGTGTTTGACTTTGCCATAGCCTTCAGTCTGGTGTACAGGTAAACTAGGTCTGTTAATGAAAAGTTTGATTGTCTAGGCTACTGCCGTTCCCGATGTTAGCTGTGCCCGTGTCAGAGGTTTCCAAGGCAGGAAGACCCTCATTCACAGCTCCACACCTACAAAGGTAAACGTGCACAAACATCTATGTGTGAAGTTTGGTGGACCCGAGACTGGGTGTAGTGACAGATGAAATTTTGGTTTCAGGTCTCCACTAGCCAATCTACAGACAACCAGAGCCAATCAACAGATAATCCTGCTCCTGTCCAGAAAGCAAAAAAAAACAAGAAGGCTCGGCCCTCCAATGTAAAACCTCCAACAGGTGCCGTAGATCCATAATCCATCTAACTATGCAGGGCTGTAGGAAGTCACTGTTTTAAGACCCCGTGCTTCATTTGTTTAAATGCCATGACTGCACATGCAAGCACACAGGTTGTACTGCAGTGTGGGGTGGTTGTGGCTTGTTATTTGCCTGGTTAGTGTAGTATTTATTTGTATTTAACTGTGATAGGGTTGTTGCGGTGAAGGAACTTTCTATGCGGTGACTTCGGTTGGCTCAATGCGGTTTTATAATTAATGTTTTTGTTTTGTTTGTTTTTTGAGTGGTCAACTGTGTTGGGGCGAGCTTTGAAAAGTGTGGTTGTGGACCATATACACTATTTCAAGGCAACGTGATCTCAGTCCATATTGAGACTGTGTAACTGCATATAGGTTTCCAGTTTAGTGCCGGTGTTCTTAATTTAGTTACAGGCGATCACTTGTAGTTGTCCTGAAGATGTTTGATAAGATATTTCTTTATTCATCCCCCGTACGAGAAATTCAGGTTGGTTGTTGTCATGGCGTTCAGTCTGCTGGTGCTGATTCTGGAAGCAGCCAGGACATAACCCAAGAATACCGTTGGTCTCCCTGCAGGTGGCGCCGCAAAGCAGATCCAGCCAGTGCCGGGGTCCGGCCCCAGCCCTCCCGAGCACGGCCCCCCTCCCTCCAAGCGGCTGACCATCATGGCGGAGTGCCGCTGGTCTGGAACCGAGGACCAGAACCTGGTGCTGAGGGAGGTGTGCCGGGCCATGGCCCTCAGCTGCCTGGCCAAGCCCTTCATGGTGCGGGAGTACCTGGTCACGCCCGTCTCCCAGTTCAAGGACCAGAACAACTGCCTGAACTACAAGGTGCGCATCTCCCAAGGCCCCGCCAGACCCGAGCAGAGCCTCCAGGAGACGCAGCGAGGAGACCCATCCCACAACCACCAAGGGCCCGAGAGGAGAGAGAAGGGGGAGGAGGCCTTACCGGAGATGGAGGATTGGCAGAAAGAAGTGGAAGAGGAGGATTTCCAGGAGGAGGAGGAGGTGGAGAGGGGGGGCGAGGAGGTGGAGGATAAGGGGGAGAAGGAGGAGAGGAGCCCGGAGGCAGGTGAAGAGGAAACCGGGCAGACGAGTATGAAGATGTTGATGAAGATGGGTCTGCCCTTCCTCACTGGCATTTCCCCCGCGGGAGTCCTGCAAGCCAGTAGGAAGGAGCCAGGTACATGCCTACCTGTCCAGGTAATCATCTCCGCTGGCTGGTTACTGGAGGGGTCGGGACCCCTGGAGGAGGACTGGAGCTTTAGATCTTTACAAAATACCTATATTATATGTAGAGAAAAAAAAATATATAATAATAATATGTTATACACATAATATGTACATTATACGTATATTATATGTAATTCCTGTTGAAACTTAGCATTGATATGAATGTTGCTCATTAAAGGTGTTGTAAGCGATTCTAATCAAGTACAATTTTAGTCAAGCTCAGCCAGCTGGCCGTTCTGTGTGTGTGTGTGTGCTGTAAAATAATGTCCTGCACAGCCCTGATTGTGTAAGTGGGAACATGAGCAATGTGGTGCGGACCACCCCTCACGATGCTGTTCCTTGGCCTTGGCAATTTGTGTTTTTTGTTTTGATGTTCAAATGTAAACAATCTTTCATGACCTGCAAATAGCCAGACGTCATTTTCTCCACAAATTCCTCACTGTATAATTCGTAGTCGTGTATGTCAATCAAAGTACCTCTCTACGCTGGCAGGTGGGGAGACGCAGTTAGCCACCGTGTCCCAGACTTGACGCCAAGTAAAGGCTGGCTCTGCGAGACTCCATACAGTGACCTCACACATGGGACGGCTAGATGCAGCCTCTAGGGGGCGCCAGTGCAGTGTGTATCGTAAAATAAGGCCGGCGGGCGCTTGTTGGTTTCCACAGGTCAACGGGAAGTCCTACCCTCTCGCCAAGGTCCAGCTGGGCGGAATGGGTGCTCTCCACCCGGCCAATCGTCTCGCGGCGTTCCTGACCGGCAGGGTGGCCCAGTACAGGAAGCAGCTGGCTTCCCCGAGCCCCGCCTCCACACCCCCGTGTCGGACTCCGCCGGCGGCCCCTGCCAATGCAGTTACCGCAATTACCGCGGTTACCGCTGGGCCTCGAGCCAAAGGTGAGTGAGCAGCGACGTCAAGGGTACCAGCGGCGCGTACTGGCTCGGGAGCTGGGCGTAGTTGCCTGCTGTAACTAGGCCCACAAAGCACTGGGGGAATTGTGTCAGTACTCTACTGTGTGATCGATATTATATTGGATCAGATGTTTTCAACAGGGGGTCCGGGACCCCTAGGAGGTCCTTAGAGGTACTGCAGGGGGTCCTCCAAATTATTTGATAACAATCTTATTTTCTTCCAAACATTAAAGTGTCAGAAGATATGCATTAACATAAATGCAACTTAAATAAAATCTGTCAATAATTTGAATAGTGGCTTAGTTAGTGATTTATGTTTATACAAGCATGGCACTATAGACTGCCCTACACATTATAATTATTGGCCAGGCAACTAAACATGTTAGTGATGGCGAGGTGAAGCTTATTTGAACAAATGGAGCTTTCTCCTTAATTGTATTGAAAATGGGTTCATTACTCGTAGCTTTTCAAATCAGTGCTCGATGAGGACCATTGCTAGTGAAAGTCTGGGAAGGAACGTTTTGCCCTATTTCACAACCGACACATGAATCTCATTGAAGCAAAGATGAATGGATAGATTCATAAATTAATTAGATTAATACATTAATAAAAATCTGTTCCATTGCATAGCTAATCCAGAATCCAGGTAGGCTAACACTAAACAATACAGTTATTACGTTTATATTCTTCTTCTTCGTCTTTTTTCCTGTTGGTGAGATAATAATTACTTAAGGCTATCATGAAAGAATAGAGTAGCCTAAATAAATGATTGAAAGTCTATACACACACACTACTGTAATAAATGGTTAAGAACATCAATGTAGCACTGGCAGCGCTTTAAAGGTAGAAATGGTACGTAGCTTTGTTGAGTACTATGTGCTTGTGTTTCAGGCCCAGAGATTAAAATTGTCAAGATTTCCCCAAACGGGGGGTCACCTGTGAATCCCTCCACCGTTGCCATGGCTTCTGCCACTCCCCAGCTGCTGGTGGTGCACTCCCCGGCGACCGTCGGCCAGCAGGTGGCGAAGTCGAGCCTGGCGACCATCGGGCAGCCGTTGGCGAAGTCGTGCCTGACAGCCGTCGGCCAGCAGATGGCGAAGTCGAGCCTGACAGCCGTCGGCCAGCAGGTGGCGAAGTCGAGCCTGGCGACCGTTGGGCAGCAGGTGGCGAAGTCGAGCCTGACAGCTGTCGGCCAGCAGGTGGTGCGGGAAGGCCAGTCAACCTTATCTGCTGTGAGCCAGCAGGGGCGCACCCTGTTGGCCCCCTGCAGGCCAGTCAGTGGGAAGATGTACATGAAGATGGCCGATGGGAAGCTGGTGCAGCTGGTGCCTCTGAGCCAGCTGAGAGCTGCCAACCCCGGGCTGGTCCTGCAGACGAGTAGGGACCCCCGCTACCATGGAAACGTGGCCGCCTCTGGCCTCCCTCTCTTTCTCTCGCTACGCCATGGCAACATGGCGTAGCAACTCTGGCCTCCTATAGTCAGTCTCTCTCTCTCTCTCTCTCTTTCTCTTTCTCTCTCTCTGAGTTTTTCAGGTGTTATTAACCTGTTGGTAACCTGACATTCTGTGATGTGATTTTATCTCTCTCTCTCTCTCTCTCTCTCTCTCTCTCTCTCTCTCTCTCTCTCTCTCAGACAACTCCTCTCCTTTCCCTGGCATACAGACCTTCCAGCCCATCTCCACGGCAATGAAGCCCAACTTCCTGTCAAGGAAGGACACGTGCCATCTCCAGATTGTTCCGCACGGCAACAAGCAGCCAATCACTGTTGTCTGCCCCAAGGTGCCCAGCAACCCCCGGGTCTTCACCCTTCTGCAGCCCCCCTCTTCTGTAGTCCAGTGGGCGGAGCCAGAAGGCGCCCAATCAGACTCTGCCCCCGACAAGGTATTGTAAATGGAAACCAAACGGAAACCAATACTAAAACCTAAATAACTAACAAAACCAACTAAACTAAACTGAAGCTGAATGGTTACCTGGCCAGCCTCCAGAGACCAGTGTTGAGGACCAGAAGGAGGCCAGTCCTGTGCAGATTGTGGACGAGGCCCTGAGTTCATTGGCCAGTAAGCGGCAGGAGGAGGAGGATGCTGACAGTGCCGAGACGGAGCTCTCAGATGACCCACTCAGTCAGGTAGGCCCCCTTGGTGCCCTTGGGCCCCCTGGTGGAGGTGGGCCCCCTGGTGCATGTACATGTTTGTAATGAAATGGTTCTGTGTAACAAACAAACTTGGACGTCCAGCCTCCAGAGACCACTGCCGTGGAGGACCAGAAAGAGGCCAGTTACGGGTGGTGTGTGGGCAGAGGTCAGGAAGAGGACAGTGATGACTATGACAGCACTGAGGAAGAACACAGCAGCAGCAGTGAGGCAGACGACTCGGACTGCAGGCTGACCAAACATACTGTAAGACCTGTCTCTCTGCTTGTCTGTCTCCTGGAGAATAAGACCTATCTCTCTGCTTGTCTGTCTCCTGGAGAATAAGACCTGTCTCTCTGATTGTCTGTCTCCTGCAGGATGTGTGTGTGTGTGTGTGTGTTCTTCAGGATAACGTGTGTGTGTTCTTCAGGATAATGTGTGTGTGTGTCTTGCAGGAAAATGAGAGTCGAAAGAATTCAATGGAGAAGACCCGTCGAGACGAGCTGAAGAAGAAGTTTGACCGTCTGAGAGAAGAGCTGCACCTTCTGCCCAAGACACCCAAGATTGCCATCCTCAGACAGGTAGGGCCTGGTGGTGCAGGTAGTAAAGTAGGGCCTTGTGGTGCAGGTAATAAAGTAGGGCCTGGTGGTGCAGGTAGGGCCTGGTGGTGCAGGTAGTAAAGTAGGGCCTCGTGGTGCAGGTAGTAAAGTAGGGCATCGTGGTGCAGGTAGGGCCTGGTGGTGCAGGTAGTAAAGTAGGGCCTGGTGGTGCAGGTAGTAAAGTAGGGCCTGGTGGTGCAGGTAGTAAAGTAGGGCATCGTGGTGCAGGTAGGGCCTTGTGCCTCTGTAGACTGGCAGTGCCACTTTGGAGATAATGTAGTGAATTCATCGACGTGGTGACCACGCCTCCCGGTTTCCCAGGCCCAGCAGGTGGCGGAGGCGCTGAGGAGAACGAGGATGCGCCAGGAGAGGAGGAGGATGATGCTGGAGAAGGAGAGACGACAGCTCCTCGCCACCATGTCCCAGCTAACCCCGCCGTCCACCCAGGCACCACCCGCCCTGTCTGGGGCCCCGTCCACCCAGGCACCACCCGCCCTGTCTGGGGCCCCGGCCACCCAGGACCCACCCGCCCTGTCTGAGGCCCCGGCCACCCAGGCACCACCCGCCCTGTCTGGGGCCCCGGCCACCCAGGCACCACCCGCCCTGTCTGGGGCCCCGGCCACCCAGGAACCACCCGCCCTGTCTGGGGCCCCGGCCACCCAGGAACCACACGCCCTGTCTGGGGCCCCGGCCCACGATGGAGGAGTGGATGTAATCGATCTCCTAGACGACGAGCCCGACATCATCACCATCACCACCGTAAGTGGGCGGGCGTGTGCGTGTATGCGTGCATGCATGAGTGCGCACATGGTCCAATCACCTTCTAACAACTTGACGCCTATTGAGTCTCCGTGTTAAAGGTGAAGTCAGCGATTGTAAGCCAGTAGGACTTTGTCAAAATCAGCTAATATCTCCTCGCGGTGTGCTATTTTACCGTTCTGTGTGCACTGAGAAAAAGAAAAAAAAAAAATTATGTTCCTAAATGGCAGCACAAAATCGTGCAGACCGCAGTGTTAATTTTGGCAGCGTTTATATTTAGTCTTAGTCTTTAGACGAAAATGCTTAATAGTTTAAGTCACATTTTAATAATTTTTTTTTTATTCATTTTCTCCATTCCACACACATATGCACAAACACACGGAGCTCAGCGAGGGAAAGATAGACAGTGATGGAGAGTTGGAGAGCTGATGAAAACTGCACGTGTTACTGGAAGCGCAATAAAAGCTTCGCCAGTAAAAAGCCAACTGGAGTAATCCTCGCAAAATACAGACTCCAAATTACGAAAAATATTGCAGTAAAGAGTGTGATTTTCATCACAAGGATATAAACGATAAAGCATAATATAAGACCGACGGTAGATGTTTTTCTAACGTCATATCGCACAGCCCTACTTATGTATGCAATTACATCAAATCATCAAGTTTTTAAATTGAAGTTATACCACTGACGTTTTAGTCTCGTCTCGTCAACGAAAATACATCTTATATTTCGTCATAGTTTCTATTATCAGTGATCTACTTTTGTCTCGTTAACAGCTCATTTTCGTCATGGAAAAAGAGTTGTTGACGAAATATTTTTGTCATAGTTTTTGTCAACGAAATTACAGGAGGTTGTGTACTAAGATGTGTTCCAGTAGAAACAGGAAGTAGCCCTGCTCTGCTTCCTGTTTACCGCAGGATGAGGAGGTGGAGGACCTTACGGTGGAGGACCTTACGGTGGTGGACCTTACAGTGGAGGACCTTACGGTGGTGGACCTTACGGTGGAGGGGAGCGACAGGAGGAGGTGCAGCAGCAACACGCAGGGTGCCAGTTCAAGGTAAGACTGTAGAGGGATCTGAGCTCTGCTGGTTGGGTCTGCTTGCTCAGCTGTTCTAACTCTAGCTGTTCTAACAGGGAGGATGAGGATGTCCGGGTGGAGGAAGGGTTCAGGTCTCTGAGGACCGTCCTCCATGCTCATGATGAGGCCAGACTGCTTCTGCTGCAGCTGGTAGGCTGGAATGATGATGATGATGAATGAGGATAGGCCAGCATTTTGTAATAACTACTTTATAGCTGGCGGTCTTTATAGAAAATGACCGCCAGGACAAACACACCAGATTAGACCAGTACAGGACACACACTAGACCAGTACAGGACACACACCAGATCAAACCAGACCAGGACAGACACACCAGACCACCAGGTCATACCGAAAACACACATCAGAAATCAGAGGTTCAATTATTCCATAGTAATTACTGGCTAGTTTGAATCATTTTAAGTTTTTGTTTGTTTGTTTCTGTAACCATTAACTCGGTTAAATTAAATCTAATGTAATATAAAAAAAAGTCACCTGGATTTTGTCCTCCAGGCCCGCAGGGGGATCTCTGAGTTACGAGAGCAGTCAGACGAGCTGGAGAGAGAGAGAACAAAACAGTGGCTTCAGAGAGACGCGTACATCCGAGAGATCTCCCAACGCTCCGGTAGGCTCAGATAGACGTGGTTATTGCTGTAGTTTCATCATCAAAAGGATCATATAGATATTATTAATGTAGTGTCATCATTAATATGATCATATACTGTATATGTTAACAATGTAGTATTATCTTGAGCAGGATCATATAAATGCAGGGTTTGTATGGTCATGAAAAACCATAGCCATTTCATTTTATTCTGTAAATATCTTACATCATTAAATGTATGTTTATTTTGTATCAAACCACATAGCTTGTCATTCATTTTAGGATGTATTATTCGTGATGTTTCAGAGAATGTATGGTCATGAAAATATACCCGAACGGCATGGAAAAGTCATGTAATGTTTTGGTAAAGTGTATGAACCCTGTAAATGTTATTAACCTAGTATTACCCTCATTATGATCATAGTGTGATTATTAGTGGAGTATTACCATTATCCATCTATCCATCCTCGACCGTTTATGCGTAGTTGGGTTGTGGGGGCAGCAGCTCTAGCAGGGAGCCCAAACTTCTCTTTCTCAAGCCACATTTACCTCCACATTAAGCTCTGGGGGATCCCGAGGCGTTCCCAGGCCAATGTGGAGATATAATCTCTCCACTTAGTCCTGGGCGGGCCTTCCCCGAGGCCTCATTCCAGCTGGACGTGCTTGGAACACCTCCCAAGTGAGGCGCAAAGGAGCCACCTCAACTTTCGACTTCTCACCCTATCTCGTGGTCTCTATCTCACCATTGTGACGAAAAGAGAGCTGAACCGGAAGGCAAAGCTCTCGATCTACCAGGCAATTTTAGTTCCTATTCTTATGAAGGGTGGGTCATGACCGAATAGACTAGATCATGGGTACAAGCGGCCGAAATGGGTTTTCACAGGAGGGTGTTGCCTTCTCCCTTAGAGATGGGATGAGAAGCTTGACTGTCCGTGTGGAACGCGGAGTAGAGCCGCTGCTCCTTTGCGCCGAAAGGAGACAGTTGAGGTGGTGCGGTAAAGTTATTGCAATTCCGCTGCTCTGATTCTCTGGCCAATCTCCCACTCCAATGTCCCCTCACTCACGAACAAGACCTGAGGCCGAGGTACTTAAACTCCACTTGGAGAAAGGACTCATTACCTTTCCGGAGTAGGCACTCCATCGGTTTCCTGCTGAGAACAATGGCCTCAGATTTAACAGTGTTAGCTTTAATAGGATTATAATGTGGTTTGTAAAGAGTCATTTCCTGCTCCTTTTCACTTGTGGACACAGTTCCTTGACTTCTCAATGCAATGTAGTTGACAAGCTTAGGTGAAAATAGCACATAGTTCATGTGGAATAGCACATCATACAACAACTCTTTAGATAACGGTCTGATTTCAGTGACTGTTGCTTTAAATTTAACACCTACGACTTCCATGTAGCTGTGTTGACGTGAGGCTACGACTGCTTTACTGCTAGTACCGGCGCAGGCTACTCAAACGTGGTTTGAACATAGTTTTATGGGTTTTGGACCACATCTGGTTTATTTTCAGCTGTGTTTTATAATATTGTTAATATTGTGCATGAATTCCACCTCGCCATCCAGACTACAGTAAAGGATACAGTCACATCAACATTGCTAATTCCAAAAACAACTAGAAATACTTCTTTTCATGGAATGGATCCTTTAATGTAGTATTTAACCATGAGTAAGAACATATTGTAGTTACTAATGCAGTATTAACCATTAGTACACCATCTCTATCTGACAGGTAAGAGCACAGACGTCATCCTGACGAAGGTGGAGGCACTGTCTGCTAAACAGAGAGAGGTGGAGGAGAGCCATAAGAGGTCTGCCTCCATCTTCTGGCCACCAACTGGTGCTTACACCACCATCTCCACCTCAGTGCCAACACCAGGAAGTGCTACCACCACCACTACCTCCTCCTGGTCACCAGGTGGCTATACACCGCCCACGGGCAAAACCATTTGAGGCTATAGAAAACAGCCTCCTTATATGCCTGGTGCAGTTTTTTTTTTTTTTTTTGGAAGAAAAAAAAAGGGTCCCTATGGGGTCAGTTTTTCTGACAAGCTGGTGTATTAGTGACCACCTGGTCGTCATGGGTGGTATTACAGTGTGTGTCATTAAGTATAATTTAAGCCCCCAAAAGCATGGTAAACCTATTGAATTAATGAAAATTAATATATTATATATTATATTAATATATGTATTTTATATATATTTATATGTATGTATATGTATTTGTGTATGTATATATATATATATATATATGTGTGTGTGTATATATGTGTGTGTGTATATGTATACAGTATCTCACAAAAGTGAGTACAACCCTCACATATTTGCAAATATGTGAGCATATCTTTTCATGTGACAACAA
>JAODUH010058909.1:0-17883 GCA_027564835.1 Typhlichthys subterraneus | reverse complement strand
ATTGTTATAAAATATTAATGATAATAAACTTGGTTACATCTGTGACCTGTCATAATGGTGAGTTTTGTTTTACAGCACATACAGTAGCTGGGACTGTCCAAAAACATAAATTGTAGGTAACTAACAATTATTTTTCCACTCAGTATGCAAATCATCCCCGACCCAAAACAAATACTGTGTCTCACACACACACCCGCACTAACATGCACATAAGTAGCCGGCCAGATATGAAAAGAAAAAATAAAGGAGCTCGGATTACAATACACGCAGGACGAGTGTGATGTCATTCTCTGCTCAGGACTCAATTACTCCCATATATATTTACATACAAAGTAATTTGCTGCTAGGTTAATGTTTATTTTTAGACACCTTTAAGCAACATCAAATGATTAATGTAAATTGGATTACCTCCCAATTTATCGACATATCACAAAGGCTCTCCTCCCTGCCTTGGCTTGCCGTAGTCTGATCTATCAGTAATATACAATATGTTCCACCTTAAAGCTTACCTTCTCTTCTCTGCTTGAATGCTCTTCTAAAAGGTTGCCCCTGCTGGGTGCCTCTTTCCTCCCTTAACTGGCCGCTACATCGCTGCCGTACACATAATGGAGTCTATCACCGAGCGGTGTGGCCTTTGAAATGATGCTCTCAGCCTCACAGGGCAATACAGCCCGCAAAGTGATTGAAGAAACACATTACTCATATATCCATTTTAGCTTCTACAAGCCACTGGGACGCTGTAATGAGACTAGAGGCACAAATGCCTGAGTCAAATTATGATATAGGCAAGATATTCAGATTAAAAATGAATATCCAGAGATTAACTGTATCTAACTGTATCTGAATATTGAAAAAAATGAAAACTGTATTCCTAATGTTAACAGCCAACGTCGTGCAATGCAAAGAAATTATAACCAAAGAAAACCTTTAGCTCGTAAAGAAAGTAGAACGCGTCAAATATTGATGTCGATGGTACTGTAGGCCTTTCTCTCCCCCCCCCAAATGTTTTGTATGAGTCAGCAGTTTCACTTTACTTTCGCTTATCAATCACTCTTGTTCTGCTGGTGAGACAAAACTCCTAGCATCCATGTTGATTCAGACCAAACACTGGTAGCCATTAAGAAAATAAAACATTATGTGACTGTTTGTGTTGTATCTCAGGATAACCGTGGTGACGCAGACACTGTGGATTGGTCTTTTAATATGGCAGTAGATTTGCAGGGTCTCAAGTTGACTAAAGCCATGAGACAGAACTCATAAATGATTAAGTGTGGATTTGATGGAGAAAGAGAGCGCTCTCACGAACACCAGTGGACACTTACTGGAATTAAGTGTAGGTTCCTGTGTGGCCCTGCAGACTTCAATTAAAGTGCCCATTCATTACGAAGTTAGGTATTATTGGCCTGCTCACATCATGACCACGTCCAATAAATAACACATAAATATATGAATAAATATACCTCGTTACATTACTATGTTTTAAATATAGGCTAAATATTGACAGATAAGTCATTATACAGTATATGTGCATCTGTGTCTGTGTGTGTGTGTGTGCATCTGTATGTGTGTATGCGTGTGCGCAGAGAGGGCTGATAGATGTAGCCTACATCAATATTGATGTGCGGGTCGTGTTTATTTTTTTTTTACAATCCGCACCCACCCGACCCGTTACGAGAGCCAACCCGCACTGCCCGACCTGCAAAAATATGCGTTCATCAACCACCCAAACCCAACCGGACCCGCACACCGTCAACTTGAGCATGTATAGCAATGGTAATATAGAGATACCAATTTTTAATGTACTTCAGGTTTCAAAGGGACATACAGTGATGCAGACAATATATTGCAGAGCCACCAAAGTCCTTATGCCTAATGTCTCCGGAGCCATGGCAGGCCACAGCAAAGTGAGTGAGCCTTGATTGTTTTGTTTATTTGTTAGCAATAGGCTATGCTAGCATAATGACTGCATAGCCTATAAGCATTAGCACGTCTGTGTATATGCTACTAAATAACAAAGTTAGGTATGTAGGCCTAACCAATTTGATAGCCTCAGTATGGCTAATGCAGATTAGTCTATTGACAGCCAGGGCCTGAGAGGATCTGCACCACCGCTTCAGTGCATGGTCTGTGCCATAGTGCGTGTGTGTGTGTGTGCTTGAGAGAAGATCGGAGAACCCTTGCTCGCACGCAATGGTTCAGTAGATATTTATTACTTGTCGGAACCCTGCTTTGCCGTGTTTTGACACGATCTACCTGCACCCGCTATATTTTCTGATAAACATAACCGAACCCGCACAGGTCGGCCCGCTCATCACTAATACACAATTACATTGCCAAATAACTTGGTTATTTGGTTACTTGGTGATTAGCCAGGGCATGAAAGGAACATACAATGTACCGTGGGAAAAGGTGAACTTATTAACTTATTAACTGTGTAGTTGGTTGCGTGCATCTCTGAGAGCCTATAACGTCAGTACCGCCGGCACACTGCTTTGTCACTTTTTGACTGGACCGCGCCCGTTGTTATATTTCCTGGTAAACTGACAGTGCCTCTCTCTTATTTGCTTTGTTTTCCCCACCGTCCCTCCCGTGAGGTCAGGGTGGGATATAGTTGTGTGCGGCGTGCACCACTTTGTGGTCCTATTTACAGAGCCTGGGTTGTGTAGCAACACACGCACAGAAAACAAACGGTAAACAACATATCTAAGAGATATTTTGTGAATTTGTCATCGACTTATAACCGCATACTATACCTTTAACCCCTTCATCACTAGGCCAGATGTGTATATAAAATTGATATACACGTCTGGCCTATTGAGGCCAGACTATCTTTTAATTTACATGTCTAGTTACAATTAATATTATCAATAGTAACTAGACATATATATGAAAAAATAACCATAACTCGACAAGTTGTGGGGATGGGGGTGAGTTACGTGCACGACCCACTTAGGGATGAACAGGATTATACAAAACACGATTATATTATATAAAAATTTAAAATAATAATAATAATATTATTATATGTCTAGTTTAAACTGCCTGTTTGATTACCTCCATCTTGAATAAACAGATTGTAACTGTATCAGTTTACAGGTTACTGCTCACACTTTCAAGACATCTCTGCCAGTTACATCCCCAAATTGTTAGAAAATAAGCACAGTTTGGCTCCTTTTGAGCCAGATAAATCATTGGTGTAAAGCCAAGATGTGAATTCTGGTGAAACACATCAAAATGGTGGTATTGCCATGGAGGCCATGCTCACAAATAGAGTCCCACAACACATATAGTGGCAGCGTGAGTCTGTCACCTGACAGAAAGCGGGTGTGAGTACGTTTCTCACAATACTTGCTGTGAACCTTGTGTGACCCACTCATTGTTTTTAGCTAGATCTTCAGTTCTTGGACGTTATTGGAATAACTTGCCTGTTTCACTTATGAAGGTTTTCTCACCAACAGGGGCTGTTTTCTTTTATTGGTTAAATGTCAATGGCATAACAGCTTCAATTGGAAAATAATGCCACCAATAGTGCTTCTTCACAACTTACTGTTAACAATGAGTTTACATTCATTAAAGGGACTAAGTAATTATTAGTATGAGTACAAGATGTACGCACATCTTATGTTGGAAGGGAAACTGTGTCACAAGCACATATTTTGTTCTGTACATGACAAACTCCACCGAGGCATGTCCTACATCTCTTACAGCAAGCAAAGCTCAACAGTACAGGTGTAAGGTTGATTGGCAATATGTCAGTCTGTAACTAAGACTCAATGACAATGTAATGTCTGGCATTTAAATCATGTAAATAATATGCTCCCAGCGCATGTTTTATGTACATGTAAGCAATATGCCACTGGTCCCCCAGGGGGGCTACGCAACCTTTCCCTCACGGTGCGAATGCTGTAAACCAAGGTTGGAATCCCGGACAGCTCTAATGTAAATGCTAATTGTTACAAATTGAACAATGCTTGAGCAGCTGTGCTTCACATGAAACCATGTGAGCTACAAATTGTTCTTTGTGACAAATGCTTCAGAACAAGCACATTAAGGCTCCTTTGAGCCATGAACCGTTGGTGTAAAATGGATATATGAATTTTGGGGAAAGACATCAAAATTGTAAAATAATGTAGCTTTAATTTCAAGTTAAATGGCTAATGCAGTCAACATTGTAAGAAAGGCAGCTGGTCTCAAGGATAAGATATTCGTCTAATACTGGATTTCATACGCCTGATTACTAAGATTACATTTAAACTGCAACCATGAAAAGACTATAAGGATCATAAAACTAATGACTGACATCTGTCGTACTTGTATTGTGCTACACCTATCTTGCGGGAATATGTTCTCCTGTGATATTTCAGCTGATATAAATGTTGTTTACTTACAGTTTCATACCCTGCGCTAAACTTCCTCTGACACAAACTAAATTTGCATTGACTTTTAACATCTGAAATTTTGACTTGACTTCCCTGACAAGCACATACCACACAAGATCTTGGAAAAACAAGAAGTTATATGATCAAACGTGTGTTATTCTCGCGCAAACACACATAATGATTACTATAATTAATATACAATGACAATGACAGACTGTTCTGGACCATTGACCAGAATGACTTGAAACCATGATTTCAAATCATCAATATCATTATCTAAACTAGCCATACCATCCAGATCTCACAAGCTCCAATTTCATCCCTCCGTGAGTATCAGTCTGGAACCGTAGGTCCACCGGGAAAACAGTTGGCCAATAAGCAGTCATCTTAATATGTTCCTAAAATGACAACATATAGCATGTCTGATCGTTGCTCTAGTTAATGTAAGTAAGCATTCTGATTACAGTAGGTGAGAAAAGGGTAAGTAGTCCAATGGTGTGCAAGGAAGCTGTATTGAAATGTACCTTTATGACAAATGCTTTAGAAGTCAGGGTTTCCCAGACAGATACTCGTGGCGAGTGAATCTGGAGCTGGTGAGATTTGGATGGTCTCACGAGGCATCAGTCAAAAACAAAAAACAACAGTCAAAAAGACTGTCAAAAGACACAGAAGTAATGTGTTTGTTGCTGTAGAGCTGCAGACACTACTAGTAGTATAATGTGATCAGAATGAATTTCACTGCATCCAACATGGATTCGTTTATTGTTTTTGTTTCAAGAGATCATTGGTTGGAGAGCTCCTACACATAATGTGTAGTAGTCAATCTCAAATGATCATATATGAATATATATGTGAACCAAATCAAAGGTCAGATATAGTACAAACTGCTTTAAATACTGTTTAGTCATACAAAACATAATTATAGCTACCTTGCATAGATTTTAGCAAAAATAATTAAATAAATAGCACAAGTGGGAATGGTAATAAAAATATTTTGCTTAAAATCAAACATAAATAATTATGTATAGCAGTATTACTCCCCAGACTTCTCCCCAGCCTCAGAGGCTATGCCACATTCATTTTCATACGTGTAAAACATGTTCTAATTGAGCCAGATAGCTGACACAATCTTTAAAATAGGGTTTAGATGGGCTATAGATGAAACAAGATTGGGTAATAGTCTGTCAAATGTGAAAAAGTCAATGTGCAGGTGCTTCCTAACATGCATATAAGGATCCAATACAAGCAGCAGGAAGACAGAAAACAGGCAAAATCGATGTTACAAGATCATCTTTATCTGCATGTTTAGCGTTCACCACCACGGAAAGTATGGCTTATTGAAAATGTATACATTTCTGCATGAATGTATATTGTAAAAGATCTGCTGTGTGAAAGGAAAATAACAACAGAGCTTTTAGACCAAGTAGCTTACGTGATCAATGTACTGTAACCATAGCACCTAACTGACACGAATGGGAGCCATATCCCTCTTGTCAATGTGTTGCATTTAACAATAGTATCTTTATCGATAGAGAGGTGTGAACGAGCGTTACTGTATGCTGTATATCAAGTCAAACTCAGCCAGATCTAAAGAACAGATAATATTGAACACGTGTGAAAATACAAATATTGTTTCATTTTGTTAAAACTGCTGAAGGATGCAAAGATTGTATTAAGACTATTTGTGACTGAAAGACTACAAATGACTCAAAGACAACAAATGAGGTGAGTGTCCCAATAACGAGCATTTGTTAGCGACAGTGAAGACACAGCAGCAGATTGGTAAAAATGTATATGCAAAACAACACTGAAGATTGAGAAATGATTCCACTTAGTAAATAGCTTATTTATTTTGAAGCTTTTATCCCAGAGTTTGCCCAATGAGATGAAGCATTTCAGAGAACATTTGGACGTGGAGTAACATTCTGTATTATGCCCATTAACAGCCGCCAATTCCCAACTGAATCACATTTGTCCTTAAACTGTACATTACAATAGAACTTCATTTTCAAAATTCTGATCACATGCTGTGTTTGTGTGTGTGATGCAAACGGACAATATCTATGCCAATATAAAAGAGCTATGATATTGCATGCATTATGCTGGCATGTAGACATACAAGCATATGGGATCATTAAAATACAGGACATACTGTATAAATACCTGAAGGTTAGATTTAAAACAGCAAAACCCATACCTACAGTATTTACTTGCTTCAATGTGGTATGCATCAGGGACTCATCTGTTAATTTTTATAAATTCTCAGATGGTAAAAACGGAGGATGTCTGTTTTCCGCTTATAGCAATGACTACAGTATATGTTTAATGCACGACCCCTATTATTGCCCGTCTTGAGCAAGTTGTTTGCATCAACTGAAAGAATAGGGGCAAATTGCTTCATCGTTATACATTTAATGACAACTTTGTTTCCAAGGTAAACAAAAATATGCTGCTGCATATATGAAAGCAAAGCAATGAAAATTCCTTAGAATTTTTGGCATATTCAGACGTTCTCAACCTTCCTCCACATTACACTAAGCCCCAATTTGTCAGAATGCAAATCTTTCAATCGGACAAAAACACCCAAGGCATTGCGCCAAATGTAAGCAAGCCTCAAACCGCCACAGATGCTATCTGAAAGTGAATGTGTCTGGTTTAGTTACTGACAAGGTTAGGTAGTGATGGGTATAAGGAATGGTGCTATTACAGATAATCCATTCCGGTTAACAAAATTGAACGTGCTGTATTCAAACATTACAAAACAGCACACAACAACAGTTTATAAGACCAGCAGGCACATCAGTTGCTCATAATGCAAGAAAATCACTACATACTGTATTAGTTATGTACAGTATTATCACGCAATGGGTCCAGGATTCACTAGCCATCAAACTGAAGTATTTTTTACGTTACATTTTTTATCTATGTTTTTTGACACCTCATGGAGTGTCTGGCCATTGGGCCGGCTATAGATTGCAATATCATGGGATTCATCACCACAATGGAATTCATTCCAGTTATTTTGCACCGGCACGTGATATTTGACCACACATATATTTTAATTTAGCTTAATATTAAGTTTCTTTTTTTGTGCATGTTGTAGGGTATGTGTTAATCACGAGGAAACAATATATCACTAGTAAATATAAATACAGCAGTTCATGCTGTCCATAACGGTGCATGCAAAACTATTTTCCCTTCTTTTTTTTTTACTTATCTGAAATAAATGTTTCTCTTAAAGTAGAGCAAAGAAAAACCGCAGGATAATACACGCCTCTCCATGCTCATAAGGCAGATGAAGGCTATGATCCATCTCTGCCATATACTGCTGAGGGGCAGCAGCAAAGCATGGTGACACTGCGTTACAGGCACAAGGAACTCAAGGGTCTCCTTGAGAGAGAGAGAGAGAGAGAGAGAGAGAGAGAGAGAGAGAGAGATGAAAAAGGGATGCTCAGCAGTTTGAGATGCCTTGGGGCTACTCTGGACAGCAGTAGCAGGTTGAATGAGAACATGCAGTGGACAATTCAGTTGGTGGCAGCATTTTCCCTACTGTACTTGCTCCAGAGTGGATGGAACAGGTAGAAGAAAGTATTCACTGTATATATCACCGTTGCAACCCAACCACAGTTCACAGTCGCCTCATTGTTGGACAGGGTGGCTGCACCCTTCGCCTTGCAGACAGAAGCCCTGCCTCCATAAATGGTATCACTCACATAAGTCTGCCTTAAGGTAGTCTAGCTCTCACAGAGCCGGCCTTTACTTATGTAAAGTATGCGACAGTGCTGGCTAACTGCATCAGTACCCGACTAAGCAAGGTATTTTAATTGACATGTACGACAACCAACTATTTACAGTAACTCAATGACCAAGTTGGACATTAAACTTACAATAAGGAATTCTCTGGAAAACTAAACAGGACTCTGGCTGTTTACAGGTCTTGTAAATCTGTCAAATTTGTAGGCTATGGTTACTGCTTAAAATACATGTTTAATTTTTCATTATTAAATAAAGCACTGCACTAGCGTCACACCGGAAACTAGGGATACATACTTGAGTGACAATGCTAAAAGCCAATGGAAATCGACATGGTTACTTGTCGAAAGTCAGAGTCCTGTGTCGAGCTTACTGGGGGTATACTGTATGTATCAGATGTTCAGCACAGAGTTGATTATGTGACATAGTGCTAATGAACAGAAGAGGCTGAGACTATAGCCTTATTAAGGATATTATGGCTTGCTTGCTCCATGGCAACAATATGGCTATATACTTGAACATACATCTCTCTGGTCGGAGACATGCCATGCTCAATAGGAGCTGCACAACACAGGAAAATTACAAAGCTCTGAGACCCAATACCTCTCCTGGAGGTCACTCTCTCTCTCTTTCCCCCCAGTAGGTAAATAAGACCTGACCAGAGTTTGTCACAAAAAAAAATCAATGTCCATTTTTTGTGGAAATGTGAATTGTTTAAACCAGGCTGTGCTTTATCTTAACAGGGAACAATGTAGTTTGAACTGCATGCGTATACATTTGTACACATGCCTATGTTATGTCACTTTGTAATTCCTGTAATGCTGTCATTCATAACGTTTTTTTAATTGCAGATGTTGTAAGAAATATATGTTACACAGTAATGCTTCCTCAAATCACCCAGAATCGTTGAAGTTGAGTGAATCACTACAAATTATATTTGTCAATGTAAAACCAATTATCTACCACTGTACTGCATCTTCAAACTCTTCCCCCTCTCTCTCTCTCTCTCTCTCTCTCTCTCTCTCTCTCTCTCTCTCTCTCTCTGAATCCACACACTAGCTACAGGTAAGTACATTAAACATATGTTCACACGTTCCTTAAACATAATGTATGTTCACACGTTATGTTAATTTCACGTGAAGTACTTCTTTTTGTATTTATGGGCAGTTGTGGGTGCGCATACATGGACAAATGATGGCCAGATGACCGTATGTGCATTATAACTCACACTGCTATTTTGACCAGACCAATGCACCATTGCCTGGTTGTGAGATGAATCCCCGGTCAAGGCGAATGTTGAACTGGTGAGTTTGAACTCCTCTTGTCTTGGACCCACGGTCCTCCTCTCCTCGCCGCTCCAGCGTAAATCTGAACGAGCAACTCGGCGTCCAACTGGTGAGGTGATGCCCTCTCGTGGGTTGCTCTGTCGCGGCGCATCTAGGCTCTGGACGGAACCGAGGTACTTGACATTTCCCGAGTTATTCGTCCTGTTGCTTCGTGTTGGCTTTCTATACTGAACGGCAGACGCTAAGCCAGAGCGCGCATTTATCTCACTCTTCTTCAACTGGTCGCTCATTGTAACGTCGGAAAGTTTAATTTTATGATGGGCAAACTCTGGATTTGTGCTCAACCATTCTGCCTCAAAGCGAATGCTGTCAGTATTCCGTTTTTGTCTTGAATTGATATATTCCCAATGATTCTGGACACATTTAGCAGAACCAGCTGCGCAATCGGGCTGCCGAATTTCAGCAATTGGAAGATGAAATCTCCTGGCCCCATCTCCATTATCCAAAACTTCACGTTCAGATCCTGTTGCAAATAAACCTGTGTCCATTTTCAGCAGTAATTCCTGTGCACGCCACTTATTCCCGAGCTGACATGATCTGCAAGTTATCTCTGGTTGAGCGGAATGAAATAAAGACATTATTACCAAAAGCAACAACCAAAGAGCACTGTGTAATTTAGGGAAAAATATGACCTCGCTCTCCATGGTTGCTCGGAAGAAAAAGATGGTCAGTCCCTACGCACTCCTCTCTTTTCCTAGTGCGAGTGGAACTGATGTTCCGTTATTGCAGAGCCTCCGAAATTGCGGCGTGCCTGAATGTTGTGGAAATTGAGGTTGAGCGAAGTGGTCCAAGTTGAGGGATTTGATCAAATGAAGCCCTGCGCGCCAGTGGGAGGAGCTGAAGGTAGTCGAGGGAGATTTCTAGCAACTCTTTTTCGTGACATTATTGTCTATACGATAACACAGGTAAATCAAAATAATAATTATCGTACCAACCTGCTATTCTAGTTTAGTCAAACATTTAATAGTATCTGTTTGATTAGGCTTTTTAGAAAATGGTTTAATCATGTTTAATGAAAGTAAATGTAGGTATATTTAGTCATTTAAAAAAACTGCTGTAGCTTATTGTTATAATAATAATTATTGAAAACCTGTCTACCCTAATATGGTATTTTTGATTCAGCCGTGTTATTTATTTTTCTTCCGCTGGCATTAATCAATTATTAATACAAAATATCTCTCGCATTTAGACTATATAGCCTACTTATTTCGATATCGTAAAAAAAATGTAAATGGGGTCATTGACATTATATGAAAAGCAACATGTTGATATATTGACACTTTGCTGTTGATATACAATACACTAACAATAAGCACACTGTGCACATGATCACCAACCAACGAAACACAATACAAAGATACTGGATTATTCTTGATTATTTCACCAGGTTAAAATTCAATACAGTTATGTTTATTAAAAAGCCCTATATTTTCACATAGTGAAAATACATATATAACTATGAAGTCATTGATCGATATGTGTTTTGGCACTTGAATATCACTGCAGTATGTTGTATTGTTCCTTAAACACTGTAGCAGCAGTAGCCTATATCTGCTTTAGATCTAAGCAGAGCAGATTACTTTTACATGGTCTCCTGAAGTAGAGCATGATTCCCCACCTTTATATGTTCCTTCCCCCCCCCACTGGCAGATAAGTTAAACCCTCAGCTATATCCTACCAAGACGTTAAAGATGATAAGTGTTGCCTCTCTTCATGGCACACAGCATTAAGCAGACATATTGGATTGGATTAATGGTGCTGCGATGGACAAGCCCCACATGGCTCGTAGACACTTATCAAGTGGTTCCCTGGTTTGTGTGTGTGTGTGTGTGTGTGTGTGTGCGTGTGTGTGTGTGTGTGTGCACGGTCTCCCACCCCATCACCCTCTGTCCTTGCCTTGGCTTGCCATCCATTCACAGCGAATCAATGCCCTGCCAATAGCAGAAATGGATTTTTGAGCATGTTGCAGAATAAGATATTCAGGGCCGAGTTTGTCTGATTTGTCGGTATGCTGCCGGACTATGAATACACCATACGGTTGGAAGCCTCAGATGGAGAATAGCATATACACTGTACGGGAGGGCAAAAGTGTTCTCGTATATGCAAAAGAGGATGCAGGTTTATGCCCTCTGGATGACATGGTGCCTTGAGGGAATATGAGGCCCTTATAGAGTAAATGACTGAAAAAGCCCTCTCTGAGTCAAGTGCTGGCTCTCAATGTGTTCCCTTGCATGTTGAAACGTAGGCACCACATCTCTTCCACATCTCTTCTGATATTAATGCCTTTTTTCTTAAATCACACCTGGTCTCTGAGGCTCGTTCCTTCTCGTCTGAATACGCAGAACAACTGAAATGGGTAGATAAATATATCCCGGGGTCATAGTTACTCAGACATTCAGATTGAACTATGACATTGACCCACAAGGCAAGACCTAGAGCACGTCACTCCCGTTGCATTGTCTTTTGTCACGGTTGTTCTTCAGCATCTAATAACACCTTATTTAGCAGCATTAGCTAAGTAGTAAGAGATGTACTGGATAGAACGACGACAACATGTGTTTTTTGTCCCGCTCCTTTCATATTCCTTTTCAAAAATGTACACAATAAATGCACCACAAAATGGAGGCATAACATAAGGCAATATGTTAACAAGTTGGTGGGAAAGGGATGGGGGGGGAGTCAAAACTGAAACAAAAAAAGTTTTCTGTCTCTGAGAAGTTGGAGGGAGAGAACAGAAGAGAGAGATGGAAAGGGAGGGGGCATGAATGGCTCGTTTATATTCTCGGTTCAGGCTGAAATGGAAAGTTGCTGTGAACCGAGGTGGTTCCCAGTTTAACACAGTGTATTGGTATTCATCCTCGACCGAGAGCAACCACGGGGTCAGCAGCAATCAGTTTGCTGTGGGCTCATCAAAAGAAGTTCAACATCTTCCAATTTCCACCATTTCTGGCATGTTTGTGTCTCAGGCTGCAATTAATTGCTAAACTATTCAGCCATAACAATATGTCTCTCATATCAGCTGCACACTATGTTAGGTCAAGCCAAGTAAAACTGTTTCAAATAAAAAATAAAATAAAAATTAGCCTGCAGTGCCAGTTCATTCATTCATTTTAAATAGTGTACAAAACTGAATAAGTTATGTTGTTAGTTAAGATATCAAGTTGTAACACATTTTAAAATGCCAATGCAATGATGGGCACAAGTGCTGTAATTAAAGGGCTGCTCAAACAAATCTGTGTATTGCTGACCACGTCATCTAGGAGTAATGAATAATGTGTGTACTGTATGTTCTGTACGGTACGCTCTCACAGAATGCTGACAACAGTCTCTTGCACCACTTTTATAGAGGAATTTTGTGTAATTCTGCGGCCACAAGGCTTGACCTTAAATGGGTCTCCATTATCGCTCAATCATTGGGTGTGTGCCCATTAAATGTTTTGCAAGATGATAGCATTTCTTCATAGTCATTTTACAACACTTAACAGTTGTATAAAGTGGGGCCAAGACTGTCAGTTCAAACCTAAAAAGAGGTTTATAGAGCACCCTGTTCAATTTCCAAATGTGGTTTAGGAGCAAACCTTTCTTCTTAACTCTCCTTAATCCACTTAGATTCAAAATAAAATGTGTTTCCTTGTGATATATTTGACATCTCTTTATTAAAGCATCACAGTTGGAATTATACATATATAAAATGAGAGTTTCCTTGTGATATATTTGACAGCTCTTTATTAAAGCATCACAATTGGCATTATACAATTATATTCTATTCTCTACTAAAAAAAAAAAATTTAATAACAGGGACATTCATAAGGTTGAATATACGCTGTCACTGGCATTCACACACATCTGAGAAGATTTCAGCTCTCGGCACTCCACAAATATCTGAGTTTTGCAATCCTGTACGTATGTGCGTGATGACTTAATTTAGTCACTTCCATAAATCACCACTGATTTGAGATACAATCAGTGGTGTTTCTAATGTAGCGAACAGAGACGCCAGCCACCTGCAGATTATTCATTAGGTTTTATTCATCCACAACATTATGGTGCTACGGTATTAGTGTCTATTCATCACACTTTTTTTCACTAGTCAACTCCTTTGAAAATACAACAGACAGAGAAATAGAAGACAGTCCCTGCCAACCATTACTGGGCTATCAACACTGGCTTGTAAACATCTTGTTGGTGCACTTTTTTGGTTGGTTTGCGTGTAGAGATGGCGTAGCTTGTCACAAAATAAACATAAACAATAAAGAAAGTAAATTAATACAACGGGTACTTCACGTTGGATATACAAATCCATTTAATTCCAAACATTTTTCCAAACAATAAAGTTGTTCATAAACCTCATTTGAATATGCCAATCTCAGACAAAACCATATTCCTCTCTATGCACACCTGTGCTAAATTACCTCAGCCCTAAATAGACTTGTCTTTGGGTTTGCAGTGAACACGTGGCTGGCTTAAAATGGCTCCAAACATCTTAAGAACTCCTATCAACATCAGGCGCCAAAAAACATGTTTTCTTAAAAGCCAGGTTAAAAAAAAGAGAGCGGGATAAGTATTAATCCATTTGAAGAACCATGAATGACTGCTTTAAAAGCTTCTCTGCTGAGGCTGAAATATTAATATTTTGCTGAGGAACATTACCAGAATCCTCAGAGTGAGGCAACAATAATTATTAATGAATCTAATTTTCAGACCATTATGCTGGATGTTCAAAGTGCCTGTGACCTTCAGAAGGGAAAGCAAAGCATAGCACCGCCTCATGTCAGAAGTCAGTAGACTATAAATGAACAATCTGCTACAATTCTCCCATTGAAGATGGTGCTTATCTTTCTGATTTTGTTTACCTCAGTACTTGTGCTCTAAATGCCTTATTCATGAGCGAGTGTCAAGCCATGCTATCTCTGAAGATACTCTGCAGCTGATCGGCTACTCTATCCCCATTGCTGCTTTGGGCTAGGACATCCTTTCAAAGACCCAGCATCAAACCATTGTCACACTGTGACATTGTTTGAAATAGCATGAGATCTTTGAACATGTATCATAACGCCTTTCATTTCACAAGCCTCACACGGGACAAGCTGGCTGGGTTTGCCACTGCTGCATGGCAAAACACCTTAAATCAATAATCAGGAGATTTTGCCTATGAACCAAATCCCCAACCCCTTTCCTTCATCAAGTTGGCAAAGTAATAATTTCAGAGCATATACATTGAGATGCAAATACACTGAAGCTGGCATATAACCAAGTCAGCTGTTCCTCAAATTGAAATTTCAGACGGTGTTCAACGCAGTTCCATGCAAATAAGTATATCTGTAATTGACCTCACATCTGAGTAGTGCCACTGGCCTCGAAGGATAATTATGAGGGCAGTCAGGCTAATGATCTCTTTAAGTTTCAGTCCGCAGCTCTGCACTGTCAACTTTGACCTGCGGAAGAGTTTGCAAATTATATAATTGTGAAAAGTTTAATTAAGCTCTAATGTGAGACACAGCCTGGGGAATAATTGCAGCACAGTTGGTAGTCTTTTAGTTGAGTCTGCCTATGTTTAATATGCGATTTATCTCACTTCTCACAAACTATTAGCATTTGTCTCCTGTCGTGAGTTGTTCCTGAATAATGACCAAAAAAATCAGTTTGAAAACCATTTTATTCATACCTAATCTTCTTTGTCCTTGCTGCTCATGCACAAGAAATTAATCCAGAAGTTGTGGCTACATTTGCATGTTGAGTTTGATTAGAAAAGGAAAGGCAGGAGTCATTTGTGTAATTTATTTTTGGCTGGGGGACCCTGGTCATTTATAACCCTGACCCATGCTAAGTCCTAAACAGTGTCCACAGAACAATGTCGCTTTTTGAAAACCGTTTTTTTTTTTCCTTCATCCTACTTTTTGTGAATTATCAACTTGGAAATGTGTGAACATTCTGTAGTATGTATTCCAGGCCAGTGGGTGGCAGTGTTTCTTTTCCACGCAAATATACAAAACAACACAGAACAGCATGTGTTCCGCCCACGCCGGGTGGGGGGGACATTCCATAGCTCTCCATTGACTTTGTATTGCGTTTTTGCTAAACTAACTAATTTCTGACTTCCACCAACAAATGTAAACCAACCAGCACAATTTAAGAACCCAGAACTAAGTTTGCATAACCTGTCGCACCAAAAATCTAGGTTTTGAATAGAGAAAAACACATATAGGAAGCAAGACGTGAGGCATTATGGAACATTAGGGAAAAATAGGTCAGCTTTGGGATCCTAATACTCAATATGCCTACTGTACAGTATGTGTGGTGACTGGTTGACAAAGCGTGCCATAATAATCATTAGCATGGTTAAATAACTAATATTTGATAAGGTAGAGCTTTTGTAATGGCGTTTGTGTCTACCTATAGGCGTAGTCAATGCAATATGATGTGTGTCTCTATTGCCTGTATCCAGTTTGGTCTCCATTTCTCCGTCTCCACTACTTTTTTCGTTTCGACAAGTTATGAACACTTAAAGCCCATGATATATATTTGCTATTAACGCGTACGCAAGATGGCTACCGTTTGTTATTATATAGTTCTATGGTATGGGGTGTGCATCCTGTGTTCCTTTGGAGTGTACAGTAGTTTGTGAGTCCTCGGAATTCACAGTAGGGTTGCCAACTTTCTCACTGCCAAATATGGGACACCATGCCATGCCAAGTTTTGACAGATGCAAAGTGCCATGGCGGTATTGAGTTTTTAAGTCCCTCCCCCTGTCCAGTGGTAGGCCTATCATTATTTTAGAAGAAGAAACACATTTTTGAATATCCAAATGAAAATTAGACAGCAGATATAGACATTTTAATGATATACTGGTAGCCTAACTTACGTTTGTTAACTAAGGACAGTTAACAACCCTAATTCACAGCACAGTTCCCAGTGCCATGACCACAATATGTGAACTTGATGTGAGTGAGCCTGTGTTAACACTTACAAAATGTATTACATTTCTACAATGTGTTAGTTCTTATCTACTGCACAATGTGATACATTTTGTTCAATGTATAATTGCTCATTTGTTTTGCCGTATTGGCACCTATTGCATTCTAACCTTCCTGGAAGGGTGGATTCCTCCCTCTATGGTCCCCTTCCAAAGCTTTTTTCCTTTGGGGTTTACTGTATATTGGAAGGTTTACCTTGCCTGGGGGTGAGAAGCAAGTTAAGGGGGTGTTGTTTGTTTCCATGTGAAATGTGGGACACTCAGCCCTTTGAGACTGTAATGTGATTAAGGGCTATATAAATAAACTTAACTTGACTTAACATAACATAGAATTCTAATGAGATATCTGTGTTTGAACTGTAAGTCTAAAATAATTGCATTCATCTGTATTGTGTTTAGATCTGGCCCGAATGTCGTTTTTTTGAGTTTCGGAGCTTCCGTAGTAATCACTATCGAATAGACGAAGCTTCGTTTGAAGTTTGAAGGGGAAGGGGAAGGGGGGGGGCGTGACACAAGACGACATAAACAAAACTCATACTGGCAATTTCAGATCCAAGCTAACAGGACTGTTTGTGGGCTTGTGTACATGAACATCTCTACATTGCACAGATTTTGTCAGACCAACATACCGGTACTTAAAATTTGAGGTAACACCGATACTGTACTCACCTAGACTCATGTATCTATCCACCACTTAATTCACCATTCATTTACAAAGAAAGAGTTTTTCATTTAGTAAGGCTTCATCAGGTCATATAAGGTCATTATCAAGAGGCTAAGGCATAATATATTATACAAGTCAGTGTCACCTCAAATTGTTAAATTGCAAATATGTCTGGTTTCTTCAGACTTCAATCATCCAATCCACCAAACAAGAGTGAACAGCCAAGAAAAACTGTTTGGCTTTGTTAGAGAAGATTTGGCACATTTTTCATGGGCGCAACCCACATTCTCAGATCTGCTGCTCATCGCACAAATGCATGTTCCTTACAAATATGGCACCATTCAAAAGAGAAATCATGAGGCTTTCCATTGATATAAGACGTATTGCCAAGAAACATTGTTACAACCAAGAAAGAATTAACCAAACACAAATGTCCGTACTTTTTGTGTTGTGTTTAGAATAGGCTAATGTTTCTCAAGCCTGGTCCTGGAGTGCTGCTGTAACGTCTGCTATTAACACCTAACAGACATCAATGGAAGGCTTTCTGCCTCAGACACAAGTACAGGCGTTGGCCACCATACTTGGAAGAGAAGCAAGCCACGGAGGCTTGGTACTGTACATAATGTAGGCTTTCTTCTAAGGTGGTGAAAATTAACACAAAAAGATAAATACAATATGCAGGAGGAGGTACCATGCATGTCGTTAGTGTTTTAAAAAAAAGCTCAGTTTTCAATGTTTCCCCGCACGTACATATCCATATATATATAT